>CAJNYU010003218.1:279121-357267 GCA_905331475.1 Rotaria socialis | reverse complement strand
ACAAGAGACTTTTGAAAATGTTCCTTTTTCTCATCGATATTGGCATCGAGCCATACTACAAGGTAATTTTGTACGAATCTACTTCTTGCTGCTCGCAAAGCTGTTGAGGAAGCTGCAGCAGTAGAGGTAGTCGTTTTTTCGGTGTCTTTGTTGGACATTTCTGATGTTTTTTTGCTAGTATGTCCTGAGTAGCTGACACTATTGCTTGAACCCGATTTCTTCTTGTCACTGTGCCCGATATGGCTATCGCCGCTTACTGCACCTGATTTCTCGTGTTTACTGTGTTTACTATAGCCAGCACTGCTAGTTGTAGTTGGTTTTTTCTCGGTGTTGTGTCCGGAATAACCAGCTTTGCTGTGTGTGTGTGATTTTTTGGTATCCATACGATACGAATTTAGGAAATTTTACTACAGTAAGAAGAAATCAATTATTGCATTGAATAACTAAAAAGAGTTCTTTTAGGTGCGGCTGCATTATCAGCGATGAGAACAATTAGACCCGCAATCTGTTCAACTCGCCATCAAAAATATCTAACTCTCTATTTCATACAAAGATCTGCGTACGGAACGTTCGCATAGAAACCTATGAAGCTGCTCATATTTTATTTATCTCTCTCATTTGATAATAATTTCAGAAAAAGAATCATTTTCTAATTGATGGCTTATCAAGTTCTTCACTATCTACGTACTCAAGTTTAATTTAAGATAAAACACTTCAATTTTGTGTGTGACAAACTTTAATTCCAATGGCATCCATGGAATTCGAGAGATTAATTTAACACACAAGAGCAATATGATTCGATAGTTCTAATATCTTCATCATAAGACTAACGAAAGACTAACTAGCTTACTAAATATTTTTGAAAGAGCACAGAAAGAATGGCGGCTTTCATCCTTTCGAATTGAAGTTTCTTTTGAATAGATTCAGCATTTTATTCTATCCATCTCTTGAATCAAATTTATATTGGGAAGAAAATTCAACAGCTAAATATGTCTAGAAAAGCTTTATCTTTTATTGAAAATCATTAATTATGATTTTTCTATATTATCAATGAATAATTTGAGTTGAATAAAATATACGTACTTGGTATGATGTATTGGAGAATACGAATTTTTTTTGGTATGCTTGCAATAGCTTGCACATCATATTTATCGCTGACCAAATTACTTGGTTTTTTCCCACTTCTGTTTACGTGAACCAATGGACCGTGTCATTTTCAATAGGCAAGCAGTATTTTTCATATACTGTATGTGCTCGTCACTGTGTGGGTTTTTTTTCTCTTTTACTCTTCTTCCTTTTTCTTTTCCTTTGATTTTGTCATGATCAAAACAAAAATATACGTTGATATATGCATAAAAAAATGAATTACTTTTGAATTGCGAAGTTTCTTTTTTGATGAGTAAAAGAAACCTTGATTGTTTGCTCTCATATATGAAAAATATTTGCGGTGCATTCTTAAATATACGAAATTTTCATAACCAAAATTCTTTCTATAGATAAGAAACAATATCAGTGAATTATAAGTCAATTACGGCGAGGTCAGATATTTTTGTTGAACATACGTATGCCTATTAAAATATCATTTCATTCGAAAACGGTTATCACCATAAATACATATAGCGTTTTGTCTTTCGTTATTAATCACTTCTATCGAATTCAACAAACAGTTTTAGCGATGTGAATTAAGGAAATTATATTTCCACAGGATATGTGATACATGTAACTCATGCACTTAGCGTAAATAGCTTAAATTAGTTGAATTCGAAATTCTGTTTATTTTTATCTCATGAAATTCTTTTATATGGTCTTGCTTCAATGTGTACACATTATTGGCACGAAACTTGAGTATTTTAAGTAATTGGATTAATTAGAAGCATTCAAAAACAAAATATTATATGGGCAACAAATAGTATCACCATTGAAAATGTCTCATCAATTCTATCTATTACTCATTCTCAAGTAACAAAAATTATATGAGAAACATGTTAATGATTACAATGATTTTCAGTCAATTAGAACGGAGATTTCAGGTTTTAATATTGTAATAAATAATTTAAATTCCCGAAGATCTTTAAATCTACTATAAAAAAAAGCACTCGAATATTATGATACTTCTGTGAGTGTCCATATTTCTCCAGAAACTCATCTAAATTGTTTTAATTTCTTGCTATTTGATCCATTGAACCACTCTATACTTAACTCTCAATAAGTATTATTACTCTTCATCATTGTAATAGTTTTATTCATGACTATAATCTAATTTTTTGTTAAATATTTCATTCGAAAATAAAGAGATAAAATAAGAACGCATACAATAATAGTTAAACGTATATTTTTCAGGAATATTACGAACGAAATTAGAAGAAAAAAAGAACAACAATGATAACAATCTTTTTAATTTAAGTGATAGAACATTTTCAATTATAAAAAAAATTCTCTTATTATCAACGACCATTGTGAATGACTCGAATTCACTAAAGAAGAAAAAAAAATTCATTTGACTTAACATTCAATTTATGAATTTATTTTCTTCAATATATCGCTATATTTATCTTTCTATAACACAGAACAAAATAATTCAAAAAAGTTTAAATAAACACTCATATATGAGAAAAAAGAATAATTCTTATATATGACGCATCGGTTTTTCTGTGAAAAAAAGAAAATATTAGTAATTATAAAGCTGTTAAAAATGATATAATTCAATCGCGACTCATTAGTTTGGTGTTTATGATTTGTGCAATATTTGATTATGAATCACGATAATGATGATGATGATAGGGTATTTCAATCACCATACATTTTTCATAGCTTCAGCCAATACTGAATTTACATGATTTGAGTGATAATTCAATCCGAATAGTTGGAAATGAAATTTTTAATATAAGAATTATTATTTTTACTTTTAAGTTGACAGTAGAAAATTGCAATTTATGCGTTTGAGAAGCTATTTCAGGAGATAACGTTTTTTCTTGGTGATCGATGTCCTTTATAAACTAATTTTGTTATGTTGAAAAGAACTGAATCAAGATACAGACTAAAAAAACAACTTAATCATGTTGATAATTGATACTTCGATACTCTTTTGAGTATTCTCTTTAAATGAATATAAAACGAATATCATTAGACGATGGACGAGATTTTCCATTGATCATTTAACAATTTCTGTAATAATATTAAAGAGAAATTTTTTTAGTCGTCGCATATTACCGAGTCATCCATCAAATACTGATATTCGAGTAAAAAATATAAATAAATTCATTGGAAAACTAGGTGGATTATTTTCTTCTAAATGACATTGATTCTCTATCTAAAAAAAATCGTAATTGTATGTAAGATGTGTTCATTTGGATGACAAACGATTCAATGAAAGTTCATGTAATCATGACAGTTCATTGATTGTATTTTTCTTCAAATGATAGTCATGAATAAACTTAATTTTTTTGTGATGAATCACACCTAGAACTATTTTGTAATATGTTGTCTTATATATTCAAATAAACATAGAAAAGTAACACGAAAGATTATGGAGTCAATAGTTTGTTCGATTTAACGAAAATATTTATCTTTTATCTTTTTGTTGTTGATATGAATGTCTCTGGCTATAAACAAACTAGCGTCTAATATTGAAGAGGATGTGTTAATGTTTGAAACAGAAAAAAGTCATTCATTCAGACTGGTACCATATTGATTCTACAATACTATTTCTATTGAGATCAGTATTTATCGATGTATTAAGATAGGAAAGTAAACGCATTCTGAAAGATTAACAAATACGAAGTTGGATGTGGGTGTGGGGTGTGGTTATGGGTCTTCATGTTCTATTTCATGAATAACATCCGTATATCCACTCGCGCCATCACTCACACCCAAACCCACACCCACACCCACACCCACATCCAATACTCACACCCTATCTTTGCAATGGCTTATACACCGTATTTATCATTGACGAATTTACTTGGTTTTTTTACCACTTATTTCTGTTTATGTGAACCAATGAACCATGTCATTTTCAATAGACAAGCAGTATTTTTTCATACATACGTTCGTCACCGTATGGGTTTTTTCTCTTTCAATCCTCTTCCTCTTTTTTCACTTATTTTTCGCTTTTATTTTGTCATGATCAAAACAAAAATATACGCAGATATATGAAATAAATCACATGTGCGTCTCGAAGTTTCTTTTTTGATGAGTAAAATAAACCTTGATTTTTCGCTCTCATATATGAGAAATACTTGTCGTGTATTCTTTCATATCTGGCTTTTCACAACCAAGACTCTTCTATAGACAAGAAAAATATCATTGGGGTGCTGGTGTGGATAAGTAAAGCATGGATATATACGATTGCGGCCACACCCACACCCACATTCTGCTTACTTGTATTCCATGGAGTTATTTATGGTCTTACTTCAGTGTAAACACACCATTGGCACGACGGTTGGGTATTTCAAATAACTGAGTTAGAAGCATTCAAAATAGAAAATATTATATTAGCTCAAAATAACAATACCATTGAAATTTTCTCGTCAATTCTATCTATTACTCATTCTTAAGTAACAAAAATTATATGAGAAACGTTTTATATATAATTTTAATTTGTTATCTAAGAAAGTAATGATAAAAAATACTATAACGTATATTTATGCATCGAAAACATGAAACATTGACATAAAAACTAATGTCAACGATTATAATGATTTTCAGTCAATTATGACGAATAGTTCAGACTGTTATATTGTAATAAATGATTTCAAACCCGAAGATCTTTAAGCCTACTATAAAAGAAGCACTCGAATATTATGATACTTCTGTGAGTGTTCGTATTTCTCCAGAAACTCATCTAAATTGTTTTGATTCTTTACTATTTGATTCATTAAACCATTCTATATTTAACTCTCAATAAGTACTATTAATCTTCATCATTTGCTATCATTGTTACCAATAAACAAATGAGAATACACACAATAATGATTAAACATATATATTTTTCAGGAATATTACAAACAAAATGAGAAGAAAAATAGGAACGACAATGATAGCAATCTTTTTAATTTACCGAATAAAAAAATTTAATTTAACTTTTACATTCAATTTATGAATTTATTTTCTTCAATATATCGCTATATTTATCTTTCTATAAGACAGAACAAAATAATTCAAAAAAGTTTAAATAAAAGTCCACATGAGAAGACAGAATAATATGATCCTATCAGGACTGATTAGATTGTTGTTTATTATTTGTACAAGATTTGACTGTGAATCAAGATGATGATGACGATGAAAGTGAATTTAAATCATCACTTTTTCTCATAGCTTCAACCAATACTGCATTTGATTGGTCTAGGAGATTATCTAGTCCGGATATTTTGCAATGAAACCTTTAATGTAAGAATTATTATTTTCACTTTCAAATTACAGATAGAAAATTGCGATGTATACGTTTGAGAAGCTATTTCAGGAAATAGGATTTTTTTCTTGGTAATCGATGTCCTTTGTAAACTGACTTTTTTATGTTGAAAAGAATCTAAATCATGCTGGTAATTCACACTTTGATATTCTTTTATACTATTTTCAACAAATCGAAGTTATTTCTATTTCTTGCTATTTAATTATATCTATACATAAAACTGGGGTGTGAGTGTGGGTGGTGTGGGTGTGGGTGGAGGTAGCGAATATCGACACCCATCCACACCCACATGCGTACCCTGTAGCCTGTCCTTAGAAATGTCTGCGCACCTGACCCTGCCCTGGGCTGGGTAGATTATCTCAACTAGAGCCCTGTGGTTCTAACCGATACTCGAAATC
Source organism: Rotaria socialis (assembly GCA_905331475.1). Taxonomy (NCBI): domain Eukaryota; kingdom Metazoa; phylum Rotifera; class Eurotatoria; order Philodinida; family Philodinidae; genus Rotaria; species Rotaria socialis. The sequence goes on along the minus strand of CAJNYU010003218.1, from coordinate 351,459 downwards.
AGACTCGGAACCGCGGTTCCGAGTCCGATTCTGATCCTCTAAAATGAAAAATAGCGGTTCTGGTTCTAATTCTGTCGAAATTTTTGGAACCGTTCTTAAATAATAGTGTATGAAATAAATACATTTTTTTAAAAGTATACCTTTCATTTCTCAGAATTTTTCATATTCTTTATTATTTTCAAAAACTCAAGTAGTTTTTACAAGATAAAGCAAAAAATATAAATATAAGAAAATCACTATAATACAATATGTTTACATAAAAGTATTCCCCACTTCAATAAGTTGTACTAAAATTTATCGTTTTCATTATCTTCATAATCTTCATAATCTTCATCGCAAATAAAAATATCATCTTGTTCATCTTTTTTCAACTTCTTTGCTGATGTTGACGTTCTAAGTTGTTCTTGTTTGTGTAACGAGGTTGTAAGACATGTTTCATCATGAACAGACATCTTTCTTTTCGTATCGACCTCATTAAGAATTTTTTTATCGAACGTTTCTAATGATAGTAGATTTTTTTGCAAAAATAATAATTTGTTTATTTTTTCAGTACCAAGACTTGTACGTTTATCCGTAACTGTGTTTTTCAACGCTGAAAAAAGTCTCTCTATTGTTGTATTGGCTGCTGGTACGGCATAATAATCTTGCGCAATCGAAAATAAGATTGGAAATCTAGACTTGTGTGCTAACCAAAATAATAATATATCATCACCTTCTTTCATTTGAACGTTCATGCTCATATATTCATCTACTTCATGATCAGGCGTTGTTGATAATCTTAAGTCACTCTTTGGTAAATCAAAACATTTTGAAAGAACGTTTGTTAATGATTTGTGTTGAGAATTAAGTTCAGGAGTAATAATTGTTGTTTTATCGACTGATGGACAGGGAGTTGATGATGTCGATGGCTGTCGTTTGAAAATTTCGCTTTTCACTAAATTGAGAGCTCTCTCTTGCAAAATAGAATTAACATCAAAATTTTTGAACGATGGATGTAAGAATGTAGTAATATAATGTATATCCTGTAACACCCAAACATCCTGAAGACGTGAACCTAAGCAAAAAAATATTGAAAAATCGAAGTATGTTTTATCCAAACCAGTTCAAATTCTTTTTGCCATCGTCAGATATCCCGAGAATATGTTAGCTTTTCAAATAATAGTAAGTATGTTTTATCTATCCTACTCAATGTTGGAATAATTTTGCAATTCTTCTGCTCAAAGTTTTTAGTTTTTGTAAGGCGATAAAAGAAATTTCATAATTTTAGTGTTACCTAAAAATGTTTTGATTTGACGAATTCCATCATGATCATCAGAATTAATAATACATCGATTTAATAAATATTGCCTTAATGGCAATACTTTGTAAATTGTTGGCTTTTTGCCACAACTAAGTTCTTCAATCACTTCTTCAAACGGACCTAGAAATGAGCAAACATACTCTAGTAGGTCTTTATCTATTAACATATAATCAGCTAGAAATGTTCGATCTAAAACACCAGCTAAGTCATCAAACACCATTAAAAACATATTCATTGTATAAAAAGCACCATTGAACCTGGTATCAGAATAGGATTGAAGTTTACGTGGTAATTTTGTTTGTTTATGTGTTCGTCTCATGTGACTGACGATTTTTCTTATGTAACCAAACATTTCCTGCGCTAAGTCGCAGTTTACAGGCATTTTTTCTATTGTATTAGTGATAAAATAGTGTTCTAATTGCTTGTTCATATAATGAATTGAGCAGCCGATTCTAGTGCATGAATCCTTGAAGCTAGATTTCATCTTATTTTCGTTGTCAGTTACCACAAATTTGTTGTTGTTCAGTGATAAATTATATTCCATTAACTCACTATCAACAAATTGTCGAATTTGAGTTGAAGTCTGATTATCTCGATCATATGGATAGCAGCCCAAAATAAACGCTTGAAGTTGAAGTTCATCGTTTAGATAGTGAAGAGAAATACCACAAAAGCTCACACCTGAAAAAGAGCAGCTAGTGTTAATGATGCATTTTTTTAATTTTGAGTGTAATATTTTCTAAACATAAAATAAAAGTTGAACTTAAAATTATATATCTTACCAGTGTGTGACTCTGTCCAAAAGTCCACCACGATTGCATAGGATTTTATATTCTGACACAGGCTTATTAATTGCGATTTTCTGCTTATGAATAATCTATCGATGTTTCGACTCACCTAGGAATTAAGAGAAATAAGGGAGATGTGTTTATTTTGAAAACATGAAAAGAAAAAGATCACTGCACTTGTTTTTGCAATCTTTAGTTTAAAGTATTTACTTACAGTTGTTGGGTGTGGTAGTAAATCTGAAGCATTGATACTACGCGATTTTACAATGTCTTGTCCAACACTGAGTACAGTTTGTGTAAAATTAACAAATCCTTTGCCCGTAATGAGTTCGAATGCACGATTATCCGTAGCAACTAGTTAAACAGTTGCACTTACGATTTTGTTTTTTATTTTCTGTGGAATAGCTGTAGATAAATCAGAATGAAAATATTCACTAATACTTAAATTTTCCTTATAACATTTATTTGAAATCGTTTCACATGATCGTATATGTTTCAGCATAGTGCTTGTACCATCTGTTGGTTTATGATGTAGAATATCTTTGCACTTATCGCAAGATACAAAATTTTGTTTTTGATTATCAACATATACGCAACTGAAACTTTGCCAAACTTTGGATGAAGTTTTGGTAGGTTTAATATATGTCACACTTGCATCATGGTTTTTTTACCAATTGAATGATCTTTTCTTTTTTTAAGAAACAGTCCGTCATTTTCAAAACATTGTATTTACATTGATGCTAGTATTCTAAAATGTAAAAGGATCAAGCGTTTCAATAAAAAAAAACTATTAATACGTTCTATCTTGGTCATAAAAAATGATTCTTTGTTCTCCTCATATAGTAAATACAATCGGACAAAATTCAAAGTAAGTGGATGGAAAATTTACCTGCCCTGAAAGAAATTCACGAAATATAGATGACTCTAGTAGTCAATAAATAATCTACGGTTCCAACGGTTCCGATTCCGGTTCTACCCATTTTATTTTCACGATTCCCGATTCGGTTCTGGATAGCAGAGTCTTAGAAATTTCGAGTTCGGTTCGGTTCTCGGTTCCATTTTTACTGGAACCGCAGGGCTCTACCTATTGCAGACTCAACACAGATCAGAGAGCAAATCGAGACTGGAATTACTAGAATATTGTGCTCACGTAACGTATGTTGTTTTGATTCGTCAGTTGAAGCGGCTGTCCGGTAGTATATGTTTTAGTTTTGATCGATGTTGAAGAAACCGTTACTTTAAGATTAATACGCTATTTGTGCTCAAATTTTGAATATTTCAAATATTTCAGCTGATATAATTGAACATGGGGTTTTTGCAATTCTAAATTTGTATCATTTCTTCATTGGACAAGATCTCAATTAGCATCTTATTCTCTTTTTACGATGAAGTCTGTTTTATTCACGAGATTCTGTTGGCATCTGCTTATTTAAATCTACAGAATAAAATATGCCTATTATCGAACGCCTGATGTAGCGATCGATTGAATATTCTCTATATGATAAAATAGGTTCTTGTAGCTCTTACACATCCCAAAGTAGCTAAAATAACTTATCCTTCACCGAACCTTTTGTGTAATATTTCTTCTGACTTTAACATTTGATTGTCGAACTCTGTATAATTAGTTAATTTAAAAAATAGTATGGTACCTTATTAAGTACAAATTGGTGTTACTCACAGATTAAACTAAGGATCATACGAAATTTATGAATGCAGTTTAATTCTTGATCGATCAGCACCGTTTATTAATATTAGAAAAGCCTTTCTCGCAAAAGATAAGATGTCAGCGTTTTCAGTTGTCTTGACACGTCATAGTAAAATTCAAGTTTTCGTGTCATTTATTTTTACAATCTATAAATGTTTTAGGTTGCTTGTATAGATATCGATTTGGTATAAGATGGAGAGGCGCTGGCCCGTGTTCACATATAGATTACAATGATTCTTTCCACGTAGTTAAGAAGAAAAAAAAATCATCATCATACAATCGTGTTGCACAATTTTATTCGATTCAACACCTTGAATAATTTTCATACGGTGATCGTCTTTGTACAATGCATCGCATGGAAATGCATTCAGTGATAGAACTTTAAAAATCAACATGTTAAGATTTGAACCCTTTTTCTGCCGTCGATTTCAATTGTGAAGAGTCGTGATACTAGCAAAATAAATAAATTACTCAGACGGTTAGGCCAATATAGAGAGGATGAATGGCTCCAGAAACTGCAGCATTTGTCAAAGTTTCAAAAAATTAATCATTAATAAAAATTTTTAGTTATTTATTGTCGTTTTCGATAGTTTTACAAATTTCTAATTCTAGCTTTTTAATTTATCACAATTCAGTTTCTAGTGTGTACGATGGTAGAGAATTGCATGTTCGATTACGCTATGCATTTGATTTTGAAGTAATTTGTATTTTCTATTCAAATACGGATGGGAAATTGAAAAAAAAAAGAATACAGAATCTTTATTTAGAAGAATTTGAGAAGAAAACCATTATCATCGTGCAAGAATTTTTTTAACAGAAGGATATAGCGCAATATGTTCGTATATGAATTTGTAGAGAATTTTAAGTAGTATCAAACTACGAAGTTAGTTTCTCAAAAGTACTAGTTGTTACTCACGAAACAATAACAATATCGGATAAGTCAATTTTTTACACATGGAAATTTTTGATGAAAATGTTAAGATTTTTTCCTAAGCCAAAATATAATCTGTCAAACTTTTGAGAACATCATTCGATACATTTTGATGTGCTCTTTCAAATGAGACTACTTTCAGTGGATACAATCTCACTGATCCGACTAAGTTGCCCAAAATACGTGAGCATGCTTTCTGAAAATGAAATATAGTGCCAATTAAAATTTATTCCTGGGTGTGGCACTTTTACAGGTTTCAAAAGATAGCCGGTAATCGATAGTATCTTTGATGAAAAAATTTCAGCTATATCTCTTGTAACTTGAGAGACAATGAAAATATACTGAAAAGTACTGCAGTAAAAGAAACGTCTGATTTTGATTGAGTACCCATACTTTCAAGTGGTATATCTCGAGAATGGCTCATCCGTTTGAGATAAAACTTTTGGTTTATTCCTAGCTCGGATGTAGGTATCTACTGTAGAAATATCAGCCAAATCCGTGAGATCAATTGAGCAAGGTTCTGCTGAAAACGGTCGTGGTTTAGATGCAATGCCTACTACGGGGAAATGAAAAAAATATTATCTCAAGATACACTGTAAATTAGTTGAATATTTTAGTACGATAATTATATTGGAAGCCAACATTTTTCTGTTTTGTATGTTCCACTCCGAATTTATTATGAAATCAATGTTTACTTGGCAGACTCTAAAATATGAATTTTATCAAAAACAAAAAACATCTTTTAGTAGAAATTCTAACACAGAATAAAACTTAATAAGTATATTCGATCCTACATGTCTGAAATTCAAACACTTAAATTAGTAGAAATTTAATGAGTGACTGAGAAATCAACAAATCATAATCAATTTTATCTTTCGGTTCTCAAAAAATGATTCTTTATTAGATCGAAATTGAAGATACCGACATTTTCTCAGACTTCTGACAGAATTTCTTCAACATTGTAAAGAAATTTACTTCCGATCAAAACTGTATAAGTATAAAGTTTAAGGATCCAAATGTTTAATTTGAATTAAATTAAAAACAGACAATGGAATTTCTCTTCGAAGCATTTGCTTGAAATCAATTGAAACATGTTTGAGAAATGTTTTCTTTTTAATTTGTAAAACCAGCTTTTGTTTTGCCAAGAAAAATTTAGTGAAAAAACAAATGCAATAGTACTCTTGAGCAACACATCATCGATCGAATGATTTGCTACAACTAATTTCGGATTATCTTGTTTAATTTATACGATCCTTTATATTAAATTTGTGAAGAATTTCACGACATTGAAGCTTAATTAATTGAAGATTAAATAGCTCCGCAGTGTTTACGTTGGATGATAGCATCAATTAGAAGTTAATTGAAAAAAATCTAATGGAAATACATTAGTTACTTAGGGAAAATATTTAAATATTAGACATCTATCCAGTCGTAAATAGTCACATAATTACAAAATTTTTAATTATTATCAATGATAGACATTATTACTTCCTGGGATAATTTTAAGCTAAAAATATATTGGCTTACTTGAATCAAGCACATAAAATAATGAATTGCTCTTTCTTTAAATTATAATTGACGGATATTAAAAACAAGAAAAAACTATGAATATCATTTATACTATCAGAAAAGCTAAAAACAGCGACAAGAATTTCAACATTAGACATTTTAATGAAAGCCGGCTTTCAATGCTTATATATCTATGATTTCATCGTTATCTTAATCATATAATATGTAGTAGTCCTGTAACAATCAAAGCATTTCGTCTGAATTTTACTTATAAAGATTATTCCCTCTAAGATATATGTCTATGATAACACATTGAAACAGATGGTTTGATATTTTACAATATCAATCATGTGACATAGAGTCACATGACTGAATGATTATGAATAACCAATGACGTACTATAATATTTTGTAGCTAGAATGCATTGATAAACAAATGGCGACTCTTAGTCATTGAGTCACAACATTCGAGGCAATGCAATTTATATTCATCAATGAATAGTCTCCGTTTTTTTTTGGGCAAACGAAAATGCTATAAAACATCTATAAAGCATGAGTTAGAGTTTGTGTTTTCTTTCTCATTTAAGAAACAATATCATTACAAGCAAAAAACTGTACATATCCATGACAATATCAAATAAAAATACATTATACACTACATTGCTGGTTATTACATCGTTCCAATCAAGAAGATAATTGTTTGAATACTAAAAGGTTCATAATCGATAGCAAACGACGATAATATTCAAGACTATTTATGGTCTTTTTGTGAGAAAATAATTCGATGATTATATGCAATATTTATATTTTACAATAGACTACTCATAGTCGAAGCATTACCGTGAGTGCTTAAGTCGTTCAATTATTTAGCTGTTTGTCTTTGTGTATATGCATAGAATTATTAGGTAATACAAAAAATATATTTCTTTTTTCACTGAAAAGACAATAAAACTGCCATCCTATAATGGCCAATTCACCTTTAAAAGGTTCAACCATATCCTTGGTAATCCATCCACCATAGAATTGACCTGGTTGTGGTACAACACGTTCACCATCAACATAACATTCATCCATTGGACCAACGTAAATAGCAACATGATCTTTAATGGAAGAAAACTCAGGTCCTGTTGGTTTCGAATAATACCAAGCTACGTTTTCTGCTTGTTTACCATTAACTTCAATTGTATAATAATTTGCCACACGTTTCTATTCGCAATACAATGTTCTTCTGTTCGACGTAGGTTTCAAAAATTCTTTTAAACGAATATCTTCGAGTGGTAAATAGTAAGCTGGCGGATGACTTGTTTCTAATAGTCATTTAACACGTCGTGTATCAGTTATTACGACACCGCTAATTATAGCTTCAATATGTTCAGATGTATTTTCCACACGAGGTGGTCGAGGATAATCCCATACAGATTCTTGACCAAGAGCTGGTGGAATACGACGAGCGGTGGCAAACGACATTTTTTGTTGTTTGAGAAAATAACGCCACAAAAATCGCATTAAAATATGCGCAGCACAAGCAGAAAAATTTAATTGACTGAAATTTTACAGATCTATTTTTCTCAGCATTACCATTTTCTCGTATGCAACGAATAGAATGATCTTTCTCGAACTAAACATATTTATTATTATTTTTTGTTGTGAAGAAAGTTTGTTACATAACTCCTTTTTTTCTTCTTGTACTTTGAGTGTCATATCTGTCTATCTGATTCACCATCGACGCCAAAAAAAAAAGAATTTCTATTATAAATATTCGCTCGAAATAATAATATATAGTATCCCTCTTGTTCAATTTCATGTAGCTAAATAGTTACCTATTACGGACCACATCAAAAAATAGAAACTAATGTATACCGTGACATATATATATATATATATATATATACATGCAATACCTAATGTCACATACGATCATTGAATACTTGGTTATTTCGAATCGAACTACTATGTAATATCATTTTTATCAAATCAATCAATTTGAAACAGCTGTTTCGAAACTCACTTGTTGAGAAACAATCAAAATTAGTAAAAAAAGATAAATGCAAAACAATACAACGAAATGATCAAACTCATAAAACATAACTAAACTTTTATTCTTAGTTTTGAGTTTATTACCTAAGTATAATAATAACAATGAAAAACAAAACATATTATGGTGGTGGAGCTTTATTAATGCATAGTGGTTTCAATTTCGTGAATATATCTAATGTTGTTAATTTAGAAGCTTTGAAAATTGCTTTGGATGCATCAATAAATTCTACTGTAATAATTGGCTCCGACAAGTCCGATTTTATTGTTGGTTTAACAAACATTTTTGGGTAATACTTAGCAACAGAATCATCCGTAATAATATGTAAGAAGTCTCTTGTTGCTCGTGAATCATGACGCCATGGATCGAACGTGACAAGAACAGTACGAATAGCGTGCAAATCAAATGTTGGTAAAATATGTTTAATTTCTCGAGATAACCAATTAGACATTGTTTTGAGTTCTAAAATGAATTCAAATAGCTATAGTGCAGAAATTTATTCATAAATAAGCAGAAATAAACAACAGAGATAACAACCAATTATATTAGAAATACTATTAGTGACATCAAGGATGACGCACTTTGACGGGAAGAGGTTTGTTTTCAATGTAATAGGTTTTATTTTAATTACACAAAACTGATAGCAATGAAAAAGAAACCGTCATGTTAGACATTACACTTGAGCTAATTGACCATTGATGAGAAACTGTATATAAAATGTCATAGGCAATTATAGTCATATTTCACTATAAAACTATGACTTAGTTAGATTTGAAAATATGTAAAAACGAAAGTACATTTTTTTCTTGACAGGAACTCCTGTTTCATATAATGCTCCTTTTATTCAACTTTCACAATTATTGACGTAATATTTATAGGAAAATTTTAAAACAAATGAATTTTACATCCAAACTTCGAACTATAAATAGATATCATAATGTTTAATATAAATTCGATGGCTCTTCAGTATTTATTATGGCCAGAAGAAATTTTAGATATTTACTACATCATATAAGATCTATTTACAGATCATACTTGAGAGTTAAAAATTGTTTTCTCTTGATGTATCCTATGAATATTCCGATAGCTCACCAGAACATTCATAATTTCATAGAAAAAAGTGAATCGCGACAGAATTCTTCCGGAGTTCTTCTCTTATGACTAATATATTACTTCGACTGGCTATTACTAATACAACGTTTCATCGTCAGAAGAATGTTCAAACCATTGATCCTATTTACATTTCATTATAATCTTAAAGAAATTAAAGAATACATTAGCCTTTCAGCCATCATATATATATATATATATTCTTCAGTGGTGGTTTTGCATTAAGTAAAGAAAAAAAAACTTGATCAATATATTGTTTTTTCCTTCTTTCTTCGAAAAAAAGATATTTTGCATCGTGCACATTTGATTTTTTTGCTCGCTGCATCCGCACTTCATTAACGTATCCATATGCAATCGTGATGGGCAGAATTGTAAGTTTCCAGCGCATAAGTACATCCATTTCTTTCGACATCTATCCACTGATAATATGTACTGGTTCGTCGCTCCATCCTCAATGCATGAGAAGGACACGATCCGAAAGGCAATAGAACCTATTATCTTTGCAGCACCAATGCTTTCATCACTCCACATCTGTTTCCCTTCGCGCGCTCGCACACTCGATTGCGGCGCCGACAAAAATTCTCTCGTTCCACACACACACATATACATCTTTTTTTCTTCTTCGTCGTCGTCTTTCCCGTCATCATCATGAAACATACAAAAAATAGGTCGATGCTCTACGTTTTTTTTTTCTTCTTCGTTCTTATATATGACCAGTAAGTAAATTCTCCTAATCTAGCCTGACTAGATGCATATCATTCAGCAAAAAAAAAAGGAAAGAAAGAAAGACCTTCATCGCGTTTTACATACAAAATCTAACGACAACATTAGATAAGATTCTTGTTAAATGCATTATGCCACTAAAAACTAATAAAATATATTTATAGATCAATATAACTCGAGATTGTAAAATTTGACATAATCATGTGAGATAAAACAAAATCTTCTAAAGGTTTCTCATCACGGTACCACTACATATCTATTCTTATGTGTATACGGAGTGTACTGATGATGACGATGTGCGTGTATTCTTCTCTTATTCTCTCTCCGTCTCGTTTTTTTTTTAATTTTATTTTCTCTTGTTCGTCTATCCAACGAACGTAGATGAAGAGAGAAGAAAAGAAATAGAAATAGTGTCGTTATTCAGACTCTTAGTTGCCCGATTACTTGACATTCTCCTTTTTTTCTTCTTTCTCTCCCTCTCTCTCTCTCTCTCTCTCTCTCTCTCTTTCTCGCTGTTTCGCTCTCGTTCGTGAATGAATAATAAATAGAAATATAGAACATCGACGTCGACGATAGCTTCAGGCTTGAAATACTATATCTTCTAGGCGTTCATCGTCGTCTTTGTCGGCGACGTTGAAGAAAGCGAGAGAAAAAGAGAGAGAAGAAAAAGAAAAAATAAGAAGAAAAATGCGAATGCATGCATGCAATACACAACTTACACATAGAGAATAGGAAAAAAAGAAAAGAGAAAAGGGGGCTGTTTGCTCGCTCGCTCGTCTATCGTGCGCGATTCATTTTTGCGAACAAGCGCGCAAGCACAAATGGCCATGTATGTATCACGATGGGATGCGGGACGTAGCATGGAAGAGAAAGGTGGGGAGGGAAGGGGAAAGAAGGGAGAAGCGAGAGAAGTAAAAAACATAGAGAGCGAGCGCATACACGAGCAAAACGATCGTGTCATTTTAGAGTCTCCTATCTACTGTTACTGTTGATCATTGACAGTACATAGTATTGGTCTAGGAAAGGAAAAAAAATACTATTAAGAAAAAAACACACTTGAATCTTTTTAAATTAACTAAAATAAATATTGTATGTGCTCGCAACAAGCTCGTCGAGAATGATTTTAATTTTTTTCCTCATTTTCTTACTATAATTTATATATTTATAGAGCACAAAATTGCACAGCAAATACAGTCAGCTATATAGACGACGTTAGAGGACAACATATAGTCATCACTATTACTACTCCAATCTTTTGTGCATTATGCACACACACACACACACACATATATATATATATACAGAACATCTATTAATCACTCTATATACTTCAAGACTCGTTCTCGTTTTCTTTTGTATGTTCTTTACATCTAATAGCATACTAACCATCAGCAGGAGGTATAGAGCAAGACAAAAAAAAGGAAGAAGAAGAAAAAATTTGGTTTTGTTGTTGACTGGTTTTTCGTTTATTGTTTCTCTTTTGTTCATGAGAATGAGAATGAGAACAAGTAAGAAATAATAAGACAGTAAAAATCATAAATACAAACATTTTGACTTTTTTTTTTCTTTAGTTTTAGTTCTTTGACCTTCATGTTCTAGTTTTTAGATAATTCTAAGATAAGATTTCTCAAAAGATAAACTGAGAGAATCTAAATTCATTATATTCTCATGAAATATCCTTTAATTAGTTCGTTCTACAAATAATTTTATGTTTATTGCTGCTTAGCGTACATTTTTCTTACTTTTTTTCATAATGTTATTACATAATCATATGAAAATAGTTCACTGTCGCCCCTATTGGCCTTGGTAGATGTCATATTTTATACATTACGAATGAAGATTGAAATGAATCCAAGTTATTTTAACAGTTATTGTTTTCGTAAGTGTTTTTTCACTCTTCCTCCTACGTTTTTCGTATCATTAACAAATGATTATCATTTTTTGTTTTGTTCGTCATCATAGTAGTAAAAAAACGAATGACGACGTGGCATATGATAGTAAAAAGAACGAAAAAAAATGACTCTTTCTTTCTTTCTTTCTTCATTTGTCCGATATATAAAAAGCGAGTTCTTTTTTATTTGATCGACGTACTCATCTGACCTTTTTTTTTGCTTTCTTCGTTCTTGCTTTTTTTCTCTTATAGATCAAGAATCACAAGTTAACCGTACTCGTCGAATTTCCTTTTTTTCTTTATCTAGGTGTAAACACTCCTTGAAACATGCGAATATCAAACAGACATATTTTCTCTGTATTTCCGTCATTTAAATATTATTCAGCCTGTCTATTAAAGAACAACAAAAACAAAACAAAAAAAGAAAGAATAACTTAAGCACGTGATTTTTATCATTGTTTAAGCGCGCCTATGTGTAGAAAGAACAAAAGGAGAGCGTGTATATTCTTCGATAGTCTAACTAGCTCATTCATCATCCGAAAATCGGTGAAGAGAACGTCTTAGTTTGTATTGTTTTCAGTCAGTTATACGTACAAACAAGCGCATAGGTTTATTCGTATTAAAGAAGAAAAAAGAAAATCGATTGTTATGTTTCTAGATTCGATGAATCGTCCTCTTTTTCGAGCACGAAATCTTGATCCTAGTAAACGTATACGACTATTTGTCGATCAACATGATGATAACAATAATACACTCACGAATTCATCATCGTCAACCACAACCACAGTAGCAGCAGCAGCAGCAGCAGTTACAGCAACATCATCAACATCATCAACAACAACAACAACAACAGCAACAGCGACAACAACAACAGCAGCAGCAGCAGCAGCAACTCAATCAGCTTCTAGTAATAATCTTCTTGAGTATCTTTCGTCCACATCTAATCTTCAAACATTTCACCAAAATTCATCATCCTCTGCGTCATTGTCAAATGCACAATTACCACAACGATGTGTACCACAAATGCCATTCGTATCGGGAATGGAAAGAGAAGAAGAATCGGTTCGAATATAACAATAAGAAAAAATAAGAGAAAGTTAAATTCTTATTACTATTTTATTAATAGGAATATCATCTTCAAAATGCTCTTGATGCTCAAAGACGTCTTGGTTCAGCTAAAATTCGTGCTGTACCAATCCCTGATTTATATGAAGATCCAAATAGTCAATCCATATATCCTGCAAATATTGAATTACCTAAACAACTTATTCGTTTACAACGTATATGCAATTTTTGTTGTAGTTTATTTTCCAATAAAGCCTTGTTTTTTAGCTTTACAACTTGAATCTGATGAACCTGAATATGATATGGATAGAGCCGATCATGAGTGGTTTAATGAATATGGTCGAGTATCTTGTCCAAATCTTACACATCTCGAATATGAAATCATTATTGATAAACTTGAGAATGCAAGTACACGAACACTTATTTCATACGATGAAGCACGTACATTACTTTCCAATATTGATGAAATATATTTGAAAACGGTTTATGACTTTTGGCATAAACGTCGAACAACACGGGTACATTTTTTTAAATTGAATTTTTCTTTTAAAAAAATAGATTTTAATATATTAGATTTTTTATTTCACTATAAAAGATCTTGTATATTAACTATTTTTTTGATTTACAGAGGTCTTTGTTCCTATTGATTAATAGAGTCATATATATAAGTTCATGGCATTATTTTAGTTTTCGTTTTTCTTTCCTTTTTACCAAAATTAATTAGGATAAACGATTGAAACCAAGATTGCTGACAGAACGTGATATTAAAGAAGAAAAAGGCAAACATCATCCTTATGTGGCATTTAGACGAAGAGTTGAAAAAATGACCACAAGAAAAGTATGAAACGAATTATTCAAAATATCAAGTATTCTAATAGCGATTTTGTTTGTTTGCTTTAAAAGAATCGTAAAAACGATGAGCAGGCATATTTGTCTATGCTCAAGTTGCGTTCCAATTTTGAAGCCGTCGTGTATGTTTAATCGAAATTGTATTTAACATAGAGATTGATTTCACCTTTTTCTTTTATCGTAGCAAACTCACAAGTATGATCAAAGTTCGGGAAGCAACCAAAGCATCATTGTTGGAATGTGCACTTTCAATTTTTAAAGCACGGTACGCAACCTGCACATCTTCCGGTGGCAACCGGAGAGTCTCGTTTAATGAGCTCTGTGTGTTGTCTACCTTTCTATTCTATATACTCGTCCAGATGTGAATCGAAGCCCGACGACGAAGCATCGACGACTAACTCATCTATCACACAGCCGACAAATCACGATCGACATTCTCATCATCATCATCATCATCGTTCCAGTTTAAAAACATCTTCATTGTTGAACAGTAGTAGTAGTTTAACAGCTGCACAGCATCAACAATTGTTGACACAATTGATGCGCATTGAAAATCATAAAAAGACTCAATTGTCATCATCAACATTAGCTAGTCTACTTCAAACACCTATACAATCACGATCATTATCGAATGATTCGAATGATTCTTTACAACCGAAATTAAAACGGTTTAAAGCATCTGATTCTTCGATGAATAATAATAATAATTTATCGTCGAAAAAACTTTTGAAAAAATTGAATAATGTAAGTTAGCAGCTTAGTTTTCACTATTGAAAGGATTATTAATCATTATTCTTTTTAGACGGATAAATTAACTCAATTGTTGTCATCACCAACTACACCATCATCCCCTACTGTACATAATTTGGCATTGCCACAATCTATACTCGAACGACTTTCACCAGGAAACGCATTTTCATCTCAATTACAACAACAACAACAACAACCTGGTAAACGACGTTCAAAAAATTCTCTAACAGGGACAGTTAAACAAGGCAAAAACCATCGAAATCTTCCACTAGCAGATTTATGGTCCTTGACAGAAAATACACCAGGTGGTGCAATTTTGCTTAAAGCTCAACTTCTTGAAGCAGCAAAAAAATTGCAGCAGAAAGAGGTAAAATTGAATTGAAAAAATTAATAAAAATATGTAATCATTAATAATAAAATTATTTGTCTAGGAGCTTGATAATAACACAAATCGTCGTGTTATTTTGCAAGATGGTTCATCTATATTATCTAATTCAAATGAGAACATAAATAATTCATTTGATGGAATTGGAACGAGTATTGATGATGAAGAATCTGCTGACCCTTGGCAATTCCGGCCTAAAGCTGGATGTAGATATCTAAGGGTATGATGATTTTATGGATTTATTGACTAATTGGGAGATTTTACTTTTCAAAATAGCCAATTGATCAAGATCAACAACAGCATGTTCTACCTAGACGTTCAACGTTTTCATCGTTTTGTTTTGTGGCTTGTTCTGAACGAGGTCATCTTGGCAAACGACGTGTACGCATGGGACGGGGTGGAAGGTACATATAACAAAAATTGTTTTAGTTTTTTTTTTTTTGTTTCAAATAAAGCAAATAAATTATTGTTTCCTTTTTTACAGACTTCTCTATGATCGTCATATTGAACAGGAGAATAAAGATTTAACAGATGATACATTTCTGTCATCACATATCACAGACAAGTATGTATTAAATCAAAAGTATGTTTATAGTTCTTTTGAATATTATAATTGACTTTTTTTCGTTACTTCATTGATACAATTAGACCCGTGTTATGGTGTCTTTCATCTCGACCATCACTTAAAGAATCCTATCATCTTCATTCACATTTAACCGTTAAAGATCATACGATGTCATTAGCACAACATTTCCAATCGAAATCATCATCTAATTCGTCGATTTACTTAAACGATACTGTATCATTGAATACTGCCGGTAAACATCGACCATCATTTTCTATTGAACTTGATCATCCATATTCATGTTCATCACGTCGTGTTAATCAAGCTTTATATACATTAAGCGAACCACAACCACCATCACCATCGTCACCATCTCCATTAACATCATCAAATTCCATATCTACATCACAACAGATGATGTTAATATCAACACCGCCGACACCACCTTCATCGACGCTAAATAACAACGATATGGATACTTCACAACAGGAACACGTCGACGAACAACAACAATTCTTCAGTAAATCGTCGTCAACATATGTTCTTTCTCCAACAACACCCGTTTTTCCTTCACATCATCCGTCATATGTTATTCCTTCTACACCTCTACCACCAACATCACCATCAACAACACCAACAAAACAAACACCATCATCATGTGGTCTTGTACAATTAGTTCAGCTTCATCGTAAACATCCTCCAACGAAGACCCATAAATTCACATCATCAACACCGGTGACTACATCCGATTCTTGATATATATCTATATATATCTATATGTTTGTGTTTCTCTGATTTTTATCATCATCATGGGCTTGTATCCCTTTAATGTGTATGCGCACGTGCGCGTGTGTATATTTGTTTCTTGTGTTTTCCCACCTACTATTTTGGTTTGTTTTGTTTGGTTGTTGTTTCATTCATTCTCTTTCTCATTCATTCATGGTCTTCTCTTTTTTCTTTCTTTTTTTATGTCTGTTTGTTGGTGTGTATGTGTAGTCATTATCTAGTGTTTGTTGTTCGAACAGGTGAATATCGAGAAAACTGTATCTTGATGTTTTCTTTGTTATTCGAATAACAATATAGATGATCATACACGAAAAAAAAGTAACTAAAAAAATTAGGAAAAAATTATTTCTGTGTTCGTCTGTTTTTTCTTTTTCTCTTTTGTGCGCGTGCGTAATATACACATTGATTGAACAAGATATTTCTTTCGTTGATGAGAGAAATAAAATGATGATAGTGAATAAAAAATAAGTCACACATCATACTTTTTCTATCTTTAATGATAGGCGACGACGAAAGGGAAAAATGGAAAAGTTTTTTTTTTCGTTTTCAAAACAATAAAAACATACGAAAAAATTAGATTATTTTATATGAAAATATGAAGAAATCAACCTAGCAGATAGTTTGTCGGTTGAGCTGATATTTAACATTAAGAGATGTGTTAGTATCTTTTCTTGTTATATCTCCGGAGTATATACACATTGAAATAGAAACTATCAAGGTGAAATAACAGAGTTTTGTGCGCATAGAGGTCAAACAGTTCATCAAATATCTTCAAGATCTCATCTGAAGAGAATACCCTTTTGTCAAGGTGTTAAAGTTCAAAAGAAAATAGTCATATGCCATAGGCATTAATGTAAGCAATCGAATCTACTTGAAAGTATTTGATATTCTGACAAGGAAAAAAGAACATTCTTTTCATCTGTAACCTTCAACATATTCTATAGATCATTAAACTTATTTATCAGTATAATTTTACATGAAAATTCTGCTTCATAAAGTGATCATTATAAATTCAATTAAGATTATTCGAAATCAAATTGACCATCGTTAGTTATTCTGAATAAAATTTTTCTTTTAGATATTTCATCATTATATAGTAAAGACTATTATATTTTTAGTTTGTTCTGGATATGGTATAGAGCATACTATTTTTTTTTGCTTCTGACAAATAACAGAGTATAGAACTCGATCAGTTTTACTGTAAACTTTCTAGAAATTTGTTTATATATTTTTAATTATGGTTTTCTTCTTTTTTGTTTTGTAATTTCGTCCATAATAAGAAACAAGCTTTTTTTCAACAAATAATTATCATAAACAAATTCACAATCATTTGTTTACAATACTGAAATAAACTTATGTATTCCCCCCCCCCNCTCCAGTTATTTTTCTGGTTGATTTTCTAAAATATCTATGGTCGATTTGTTTAGATTGGATAAAAACATAAAGCAAACAGCATTAAATTTCGATAAGAATCGCTAGTCTATATGTTGAAATATTAGAAAACCAAGACCATCAAGTAAATATGTGATGAATTTCGACATCCACTACCAAAGGAATTCTTAGTAAAGCAGAAAGACTTTTAAGCTCGCACAAGTAATTTAAAGCAAATATTCTAATGCACTTTAGAATGAAAGTCATGTATGCCATTGAAAAATAAATGTTGAATAACGTATTTCATGAGTACAAAAGATTTTGCCTTTCCATTCGCGTAAAAAAGTACCTTAAGAATTGTCAATCTATAAAAGTAGTAGATACGCGATGGTATGCTTGCTTGATTAGTTATCTAGAATAATACAAGCACTTTCAAACAGTAGAACGAAAGTATGTACTTACATTCGGATAGTATTTGATGAGACGTAGTAGAAATAGAGACAAGTGAAGAACAGAAGTAAATTCGTTGGCGAGTATGACAACTCTTATAACTGAGAAAAAATGAGAAAAATAATAGCAATCTACTTGAAGTTTTTAGAACATGCCGACGAGTGTTTACTTAATATATATATATATATATATATATATGTGTGTGTGTGTGTGTAAAACAATATCTAAGCGTAGCTACAGAAACAATTAAAGTGCTCATCTTATTAATTCAATAAAAATAGTGTGCTGCCACTATTTCTTCTGTTGCGCATTCATTTTCGAATGGTACGCGGAATATCCATTGTTGCCATGGATGTAGAAAAAAAAACAATGCTTTGCATTTGTTATCTATTCTATAGCTTGTGTTTGTTCAAGCACAAAGATGAATAAACATAAAGTTATTCATATCTCATAATATTATGCTAGAGTCAGTATTCATCGAAAAGATAACAAATGCAATTCTGACAGAAACCGGTCGTATTCTTGAATGGCCATATCGAATTCTTTTTGCTGCAAATTGTGCCCTTCGATATTTTCTAAATTGACATATACAGTTCATGTTCGCATATGTTTTTAATGTTTTCTTACAAAAAAAAAACGCTCACACATAGAAAGTAATGAAAACTAGAGTTAGACGCTTTTCCTTAACTATAACATATGGCGAAATTGTTCAACGCACTTTCATATAAGAGAAGAAACGGTACATCGAGAGGAAAAAAACAAAGAAAAAACGAGAATATCGTATGTATAATGTGTGTGCGTGAGAAAGAAAAACCAAATTAAAAAAGTTTTGTATCGACGTTCATGAAACATATGAAAAGGCAACGGTTGGTGTGTTATTTTTTTCTTGTTGTTGACCGAAATGAAAAAGTCGATGTTGTTGCCGTTTAGATTGATCTTTATGAACACTATCGTGAGTGTATCTTACAAATGTATCATATTGTTCTGTAAGTTTAGTTGATAGAAGTTGTTCATACTGTTCGCGAATAGATCGATCTTGTTCACGTAAAAGGCGTGCACACATTTGAGCAGTTTGTGTATACGTAAACATTGGAATATCATCAGTGGTCGATGATGATGATGTTAAAGCTGTAAGCGAACAAGGCTTTTTAAATACTAAAGATTGATTTTTATTGGGTGATGAGGTAAATATAGATTGTTGTTGTTGTTGTTGTTGCTGCTTTGATGGAGATAATGGGTTAGTATTCATCGGAAATGTTGTTGTGGTTGATGAAGATGACGATGGTGATGATGGTGGTGATAATTTCATTTCAGCTCGCTTTCGTTTAACACCTTGTTCAACTGGATCGAATTCTAATGAACGCTTGAGTGATGCGACTGCCAACATGACTGTGCTAATCAAGAGGGAGCTTGAATATATATATATATAATGGGAAAGCAAGGATAAGATCCTAAAATAGATGAAAAAAAAACGAATAGTGTTGTGTTTTTGTTTTATGGGAAATAAATAACAATATGATTTATTCGTGAGAATGGTTGTATGAGAAACAAAAATGGCTGTGCATTAGCTTATTTCTTTTCTGGAGGGAGGGAGGGGGTATATACACTTGTGTCTTTGTCTCATCTTCACTAACCAATCATATGATTGAATTATTGAACGAGAAAGAGAAATATATGAAATGCGATATTCATTTACTTTTACTTTTTTCATGTTATAAAACGATAATTTAAGAGATCTTTAAGACTTGATTATTATTTTGTCATCGTTTTCAAAAAGACGAGATGGCGCTTTGCCTACAATAATTTTCATTGGTTGTTATTATTACAATTTCGAATTCATCTGCCAAGATTTTTTATTGAAACTCGCAAATTTATTTGTATACTTTGGATTTGGAAACATTATTAATGTAGTATAAAAAAATAATTAAGCTTCGTCTATAGTTCTTAAAATTTCTACGTCTTGGATATAATTTATATCGTCTATCCAGATTCTTCCCTAGTATTAAACTACAAACCGAGTATGAAAATAATTTTGAGACACTAATATGAATCAAAGTTAGTTGGATATCACTTATAAAGAGCAAAGGTCAATAACTGAGATGAATTTCTATCGTTTTTGAACACTGTCAAGCCAAAAGCTGATTAGGTGACGCTCGGTAGAGCTGAAATAGTGCATCGACAGAAAAAAGTTATGTATATTTCGTGAATATAAAAAGGCAGAGTTTTTTTTACAAATTTTATGTTTGATTTCGATTAGATATGCTTCAGTTGCTTTTTTTTTGATAATAAAATACATCGAAAGTATCCTTTTTATGCATAAAACACTGATTATATTTGATTATAAAAAAAAGACTTTAAATATATAAAGTATAGAAAAATTTTCATGACATTTGTTCTTACATTTATGAGTGAATTACAGCTTTATGGTAGTATAATATTCTCTGATGATATAACGTCAATATTTCGAGTTATTCTGAATCAATCTTTATGATTTTATTTTCAGATCAAGTTGTTTTAATAAGGCCTCATTACTACGTACAAACCAAAAGCAACATAATTTTATTCTTGATAAATACTAACATACTGAATAGGTAAGATCTAAAAATAAATTTTGAATATAAGAATGGTTGCTATTGTTGTCATTCACATGTCGGAAATAAATCGAGTTGCCTTAGGCAGTTTGAAAATATACTAATGATTTATAGTTCCATCATCAGACATTATAGTTACTTTTCTCTGTTCAATCAAATGAAGTTATAATAAATTCGTAGATTAAAAAGTCACTATAAAACTGATCAGACTGGAAATCAATGAAAGGTAACAGACAAGAAATAAACCGATCAGATCGTGGACGAAGTTTCATGATCGTAAAACGATTATCATTTGTCTAGATTTTCCGATTGTTTTTTGATAGATTTTTGAAAAATAATCGTATTCAAAAATTGCTTTGATACATATTAAGGTATTTTTATAGTTTTTAAATGGTTCTCATGGATTTCGACCATAGTAATAGTGTCTATCAAGGCTGTTTCTTATCTTTTTCGTATCACATTCCTCAGTAAAATAACCTTTTTCTTCAGTATTTCGAATTAGTACGATAGTTTTGTAATTCACTCGTCTGATACCATCTCGCATAGTTTATTCTGAGCAAAATAATTGAAGTCTATGCATTTTGATGATTGTTAGTAACGGTTTAGTTTTTGATTAAATTTCATAGAGAAATCAGTCTATTGACTTCCACTTCTTTGAAACCATAATCATTCAGGTGAAGAATTTTAGCGATTGTCAAAAAGATTTCCTCAGATATATTGAAACTCATTACATTACAATTATGTACATGCCGCTTTTTTTCTTTTTGTTTCTAGTAGTGATATTAAGACAACCACGGAAAAGATGTAACAATAGCTAATCATATCTGTGTGTGTGCATTGTTCTAGGTTAAAGAATATCCTTTTAAATTAATTACATATGCAGTTGGTAGGATGTTGAATTTACATAAAAGTACATTGATGAGTTCATTTTACTAAAATCTATTTGACATATTCAATAATAAGAGAATTTGAATAGGATAGAGAGAAAAATGGATACTGTATAGGATTCAGTAGTATATTTTCAGGTGTTAATACTGCAAATGAAATTGAACATATTCTGCTGAATATGAAGTATCCAGTAAATCACATACGCGTTTACTAGTGATGAAAGGTAATAACAGGAAAAAAAAGATCGTTTTATTTGATTACGAATGAAAATGAACGAAGGTCTTTGTAAATTAATTGACGACAGAAATATCTATACGTGGACTCTCTGCGAGATTGATAAAGCTAAAACAACATCGTTTCATTGAACTTTCGAATCTGAGTCAGAATTTATTACTGAGGTCTTTTTTTGTCTACATTAAACTGTACATTAAATATTGGCGTGACACTGCCTATACACGTATTACATAGGTTGTAAAATATGAAGTAAGTTTCAGCGGACAAGGATGTTCTGTTTTGAGAGTATAGAATTTGAAAAGAAACGTAGAATCCTTTGTTACGAGTATCAGATACATAATAGTCTAGATGAAAATTCGATATTTCGATGAGAAAAAAAACAACATATATCGCCTGAAATTTTTCAGAGATTTTATGAATCATTAAACGTAACTATTATTGACATTTCACACTGAAATTCGATTTGTTTTTGTATATATATATCTATATATATCACAATAGGTCAAAGTTTCAGTGAAACAATGATGATTTCGGTTGAAAAGTTCATCTCAATCAATTAATTTAGCGTTTGCTAGTCTAATCAATATGAGTTCAGGTATCCGATATATATTGGAATATTTCTTGTGATGAGTATACGTAAAACTACAGACATTATAGATCGATCAATGATTATTTGATAGATTCGAAAAATAATGATAAATAAAAATAAGGAAATTTGTCAATTTTAACATCTTTTTCCAAGTTTTGATATCTTGAACTACGTACATTTGATAACAATTTATTCTGATGATGATAAATTATATGCAACTATTATTACTGAAATGAATTCTACACTCAATCAATACATTTATCAGTTCTGTTAGCATTTTCATTTTTCTCTTTTGTTTTCGCATCAAGACTTTTTCTTGTTTCCTTTTGAATAAATATCTTATGTCAATAGTGGGAGAACTTTTTTTTCGACAGTAAAAAAATATTACTGATAAAGCTAGAAAGAAAAAAAAATAGCCAAGTTACTTGATTGTTTTTGTTATTTCATCGTTACTTTGTAACATGTGATTTTAGTAAAATGTTGATTTTTGGTAACATTCTCTACATTGAATATGTGTAAATTTCAATTAGAACAGCAGAAGCAGACGTTTACTTATCAGTTAACATTTTACTTCGATCTTTAGTCTATGATGACACGTGACATATTCTATTGAAAGATTGAGTCTATTTTAAATAGCGAATATCTTGATCTTACGCTTGAGAATCTTTATGAAAGTTATCTACTAAATGAATAGTTTTATTTCCTGAAATAACGCCATCTATATCATATCTGATTGTCATTCGATCGTGTTTCATGTCCATTAAAAAATAGTGTTTCTTTTCTTCTTCCTTTTATCATTCTTTTTTTGCATACATGCCCTCATTTGTAAATGATCATCATCTGATTGCAATCCCGCGAATAATATACAAAAAATCAGATGATCTTTAATTGTCTCTGTCTATTTGTTCTCTTCTCGCAAAAGTCTTTAGCAAAAGATAAAAGAAAGCTTTCGTTTTTGCGTTCTAATCTTGTTCTCATATACTAAGTCATTTGATTCTCAAGACAAAAATAACACCTGGCACATTGATTTAAGTGTTTTTTTCCTCTTAGCTTGTTTACACCTGTCAGCTTTTTATTGTACAAAAGTGCAATAATATGGGTTTGGTTCGATATTGGAGTTCTACAGGCAAAATATAAAAATATTGAGTTTGAATATTTGCAAAAGTAAATAAATACACTGACATCATAAGTAAGTAAATATAAGAAGAAAAAAAGGTTTTATTTACTTAAAAAACGACTCGCCAAGTTCGTGAACTTGGTTTTTTTCTCTTCATATTGACATTTTTATAGATTTCTCTTTAATTGTTTTCTCTTTCATTTATTTCAAATACAGCGATGACATCATCAGATTGTCTATCGTCAAATAATCGGGATCCTCGTTTATCAGCGATACCACGTTTGAATCTACCTGTATCATCTTGTCTAAATGTACAAAATCAATTACACAAATCTGCATCCCTTACAACTACTCCAACATCAACATCACCATCACCAAATCAATTTCATACACCAACATTCGTGATTTCACCTCGTTTTCCTCCATCAAATATGGCTGGTTTTCCAAGACCTCCTTTATTACCTTTGCCACCATCAGCACCACTTCTATTAAGGAAAAATATTGAATTTAAACCTGCAGAACAAGAAATACTTGATAACAACTTTTTTAGTACGTTTAACATGAAACAAAATGAACCCAAAAGTCAAAATTCAGAAAATACAATAAATAATAGTAGGCTTTATTTTTTATTTTCATAAGTAAACTAGTTCTTCATATTATTTTAGTAAAAGGTTCTACATATAATCAAGCAAATAGTGGAGAGCCCAATTTAATTGATATGGGTTTAGATCCTGCATCACCTTCGTTATTATCTGCTAATGTTTTTGAATTATTTGATCCATTCAAACAAATCGATCGACCTCATTCATGGCCATCGAAATTAAATGAAGCTGGTACGACAACTACGATTACACCCCCTTTTGTTACACCAAGTAGCGAAATTCCAACACTATCGCCATCAAAACTACCCATAGTAACATCAACAACACCGCTTTCATATCCATATCCAATTAAATTACGTTTAAAATTAACAATATTTCCTGAAATAAAACCATTCAGTCAACTTGTTCAACGTATTCGTAATGAAAGTCAAACAAATCAGGTATAGATATCGTTCTGAATCATTGCATGCATTTAACATTTGATATTTTATCTACTTTAACTACCCTTCAACAATACTCAGAAATATGCTGTCATTATACAAATGAATGACAATAATCATATCGGCCATAATTAATCATAAATATAATTCATGACCTTGTTTTGTTTATGATTCAAGAGAAATGTAATTTTTCTTCTAAAAAGAACATTCGGCCTTGAGTGCTACTTTGCCGATTTTTATGAGTCACGATCGAAATAATAGAGCTGGACAAGTACGCATAGAGATTCATATTCGAGTACGATTTTTGTTATATTTGCACTCGACTAGATCGAAATAAGTACTATTAGTCCAACAGGTTGTTTTGTTTACATTGAAGGTGAAAGATTTAATACTTACACTTTAGAGAAGCCATACTTTTCCGTATCCGGATAATAAACACTAAAGTCATCCGAAATTAACCAACCAATTATTATTACCTAGATTTATTTTGAAAATTCTACTGTATTATGTTGAATTTCTATTGAGATATGATAGAAAAAACAACCGAAAGCATCTATTATAAGACGTTTGATCAATATTGACTAAGATAACAGCTAATCATTATTTTTGAATAAAAATAATCTAATATTAATTTAAATAGTATTCTTATTTCGAGATTTCTGAATGAATGACAAACATCATGCACCAGATACGTGTTATTTTAGAACAAAATGAGAGTCAATAAGAAAACAAAATCTGAAATGAAAGATTTAAATTATAAATAATTTGTTTTCTTATTATTAGACATCAACTGATGAAATATTTTATTGTAAACGTGTTCAACGTTTAACTCCACAACATATAGAACAAAAACAGCTGCCCGTCACGTTATATATCTTTGTTGATGGTGCAAAAGAACCTATATGTTTAAGAAAAATAAGTTTGCAATCAACAGTAGCACATATTTTATATCAATTACTTGAAATAACACCATTTGATTATGATCAATCAGTACTTAAATTACGTTCTCGTGAAGAATATTTACGTAACGAAGATGTTCTATGCGATATTGAATATGTTTATAATTGTCTTAATTCATTAAAAGAATTACAATTTGTGCTTGTACAAAAGCCAACTTATGGATTTCAGAGACAACAAAATTCAAATGACTTTAGTTTTGAACAATTTTGTTTAGACCAACAAGAAAAAACACATTATACATTAACATCATCATTGGACAGATCTAATGGAATGCCAACAGACAAAAAGCATCGGTATGTTTCTCAAACATCTATCAATACATATACATTCATGTTAGTTGAACTCAAGGAGAAGACGCCGGAAACATTTAGTTTTTCAGTTAACAATTACATTAACTGTATTTTGATTAATTCATTTGCAACCATATAAATATGACTTCACTAAATTAAATAATCAAAATACGAATTAAGTTCTACCATCGACTATTTAATTCCTAGGTTATTTTCAAAGAAACTTTCACTTTTAAGTCGCTCTGCATAAAAAAAAACAACTTTGTGCTCATTTCCAAAATGAGATACAATCAGATTTCTAATTAATCCATGTCATACTTTAGATCATTGAACAAATCAGCTACACTTCGTTCGACAAAATCATTAAATGCAAACAAACAAGCAACATATTCTCATCAAGCTCATATAGCACATTCATCCAATGCTCCATTTCTTGCGTCAGATCCTCGATGGTTAGAGGAATTTCAAAAGGATATGAATTTAATACTTGTACAAGTCGAACAACGTTTTAATCGTCTTGTTTCATTTCATCAACCGGTATTATCAATAAGTGAACAAATTAAAATCATAACTGAATTAATAAGTTTTATAAAAAATACTCAAGTTACATGTTCATCTATACAATCTTCTTTAATCAGTGATAAACAACGTGAATTGAAACAGTTTGCTGATCACTTAATAAGAAAATCGCACAATGAACGTCTAGAACAAATATCAATTGAAATGCATGAAAAATTAACACGATTACTTTATGATTCACTCATTATAATTATTGGTTATGTACAAACTTATTGTCATGCATATTTGATACCTTATGAAGTTGAGCTTTACAATGATCAAAATATATCCATTGATGTAGAACAATTGAAATATGAAGTATGCATACATATCCTATTTTTAACATTGAAAACAAAATGATAAAATAGCGGCTAAAAATTAGTTAATATTTTAATGCGAAGTCAAGGATGCTTTCCTAATCAATAATAGATAGTCAAATTGAAGGAGAAGACTATTTAATAAGAAAAATTGAGAATAAATTTCTTATAATACATAGCAAAATGTTTATAGTAAATTCATAAAATTGATAATGTCAAAAATGCTTTATCCATAATTAGGATGTGTGTTTAACAGTAGTCATTGATATTGACGCACTTATTACATAAAGAAGACATTTATGATTTAACGAGAGAACATTCCCAGATCCCACTTAACTTCTGCACTAGCATTTAATACATTGCTTGCAGCGGTATCTAACATCAAAATTATTAATTTTCTATTTGAATTAAACGAAGGAGAATTCAATAATAACTATTCGCTATTTTTTTGCAGCCAATAAAACAAACTCAAATGCCGCGTTCAATCAATGAATCACCTGATACATTTCAAGTTTATATCGATACTCTATTTTCTTTACCATCCATATCGAATATAAAATCAGTTCGTATTATTGCTCGTCTGTGTTATGGAAATCAAACTAAAGCACTACAGATGACTCGATCAATGTCATTCGTACGTAATAATTATCATTCTGAACATGTTGCACTTAAACCTCAGATTCGTTTTGATCAATGGCTCTCGTTTGATGATGCACGTCTTTGTGAATTACAACGTGAAGTACTTATTTTATTTGAAATCTATGCAAGTTACCTTGATGAGACTGATTCATCATCGCCACATGAAATTTTCGATGGAACTCCAATGCATCTTATTGGCTGGTGTTCACAAGCAATATTTAATGATGAACATTATCTTATAACCGGCGAACGATTTTTAGGAATATTTGATTCAACAACAACCAATCGTACGGGCTTTTATTCATTAAGAAATGTTTTTGATCGTAACTGTCCAATATTAAGTGTGTCATTTCTTGAGCAATCATTTGTTTGGCCGGATGTTCAACCTAGAGATGATAAACATCCAGGAAATTTCACTGAAATAAGCCGCGAAAAACAAGAAAACTTATCTCGACTACTTAAACGGCCAAATTTATTATTAGTAGATCATAGTGCTATGACAACAAATGATAATCGAAAACAACAATTCTCATTAAATATCTCTGATGAAGGTATGAAAAGAAGATTTTCCTTGTCCGAACAGTAACGAGTGAAAGAACTATTGTTTAATAGAATGTTGTAGTTTATTACATTTAGTTGAACAACATCACAAATTCTTAGAAATGAAAAAGTTTCGACTGTTTTCGATTCAGAAAGAGATTTCATAACTATAGTTAAACCAACTTCTATAGTAAAAATGATTGTAGTCTGGTGAATAGCTGATTCATCTCACAAAACTTAATTCAAACAATTGGAAATGCACAAGATATAAAGCACAAAGTTATTACAAAGCTGTTACATAATATTCATATAACCAATTTTGAGATTTTACTACTCTGTGGACATTTTGTATTTTATCAGTCGATAGAATAGAAACTCCTTTTTTTACTAGTACTAAATAATAGTTAGCATTACGATTACTTGACAACTAAACAATCTATCGATTCAGAATACCTATTCTGAGTTCTTCTATTTATTGTAGTTGGTCGTGATCTCTTTTTTTACGAAGCATTATCATTCAGAATATTTGGTCTACTATAAAACTATTATGGTAAATAGTTGTTGATGACAGCTATGAATAATTAGACTATGTGTCTTTCTTACTAAAATCTTGTACTACAATATTTAATTCTCTAGATAAACGAATCAAAAATAAAACTCAGATTTATTTTGTTTATCATAGTCTAATATTTATTTTCCATGAGAACTTAATTAAAAATTTTGTTTAGAACGTGAATTTTCCGAAGAAGAGTGCCATTTTCTTTGGTCTCATCGCCATTTTATTATTCATAAATCGTATGCTCTACCAAAATTACTTAAATCTCGTTCGGTTTGGGATTATCCAAGTCTAATTGATATCTATGCACTTCTCAATGAAGTAACTCGTGATCGTACAATAGATGAAATTGAATCATTTGAACTATTACTACCTGCTTTTCCTGATATGCATGTACGTTCATTTGCATACAGCTCGTTAATATCACGCTTAACATCTCAAGATCTTCTAATTTATTTGCCACAACTATTACAAATAATAAAATTTGATTATTCACATTCATCAACAATTATTGAATATTTACTTCAACAAGCAATAATTAATTATCGTTTAGCACATAAATTATATTGGCATTTAAGACAACTGCTGATTACAGAACATTTACATTACATACGTTATTATTATTTATTTTTATCTTTACTTTATGTATTAGAAGAAAATTTTCGTGTAGAATTACAAAATGAATATGATCTTTGTTTAAATTTAAAACGTATTGGTGTAAAATTAAAATCAAATAAATCAAGTAATAAAGGATCTCTTCTTGTTGAACAATTAAATAGTTTGAACAAGGATTTTTTTCGTGCTGGTAAATTAACATGTCGTCTGCCATGTCAATCTAATTTTATGACAAATAGTCTTGATATAAATTCCTGTTCTTTTTTCAATTCATTAACTCTACCAATCAAACTTGTCTTTAATCCAATTGATTCATCATGTGAAAAATATTATGCAATTTATAAAATTGGAGATGATTTAAGAGTAAGTCTAAATTGGAAAAACAAAAGACTTATCTTGTGAAACACCAGCTAAACAAAAGTATTGTAGTGTAGGAGTGAAAATTTGAATTTCTATAAACTGTGACTAAAGTTAGGTAAACACTATCATAAATGAACTAAATAATATATTTGTCTTGATTGTGGCACTAAATGCATACAGGAAAATTTCTGTATAATATATGAATTGTTTTGTTATGGAGTTGCTCGTGAACTCTCCAAAAAGGCTGCAACTGGCTCTCAGGACAGATCAAATAGAAGATTTTCTATGAGATTCGCAACTACATCGTGTTTTATACTTTAATCCTAGCAGAACTGTAGAAATAAATTTTCATTTTAAATGTTTACTTTTATAGCAAGATCAAATTGTCTTACAATTATTTGCGTGCATGGATAAAATATGGCAAGCAAATGATTTTGATTTACGTTTAAGCTTATTTAATGTTGTACAAACACAAGAACGTTGTGGTTTTATTGAAATGATTACAGAAAGTGAAACATTAAGAGAAATTGAATCACATGCAGGAACAATTAAAGGTTCATTAGGTGAATCGGCTCTATATGATTGGTTACGTTTACACAATACAACGGAAAGAGAATTTCGTACTGCTTTAGAAAATTTATCATATTCATGCGCTGCTTACTGTGTTGCCACCTATATATTAGGAATTGGTGATAGACACAATGATAATATTATGGTGAAACATTCAGGACATTTATTTCATATTGATTTCGGAAAATATTTAGGAGACACACAAAAATTTGGATGGTTTAATCGGTATGTGTTATGTTAAATTTCAATTAAGCTTGTTGGAATACATAGAAATTGATAGAAGAAAAATCTAAGAAATAGAATCGATGTATAAATTTCAGCAGCATTCGCAGGAAAGAGCTTAAATAATATTGCATATCATCATTTTATGAGCCCCCAAAATTCGCTACATCGTCCAGCTTTTTCCAAGAGTGGCTTTGTAGATGCTGCTTTCAGATCCAAGCAATCAACTTGAATCGTAGCTGAAAAACTGTCTTTAATTTTCAGATATTTCATTACAGGTAGAATAGACGATTGTAATGTAAACATAAGCTTTGTTTATATTGAAATTTTTTGCAATTTTTATTTTTATTAGATATATTTTAAAATTATTTCATTAAACACAATACTTTGAGATTATTGATTCAATCGTCGAGAGAAAATATCGAGCGATGATAAAAAGTATTCGTAGCGTGAATATTACGTTATCATTGTCAAAAAGTTCTATAATCTCTCTACGGAACTCAAATAAAATATTTTGCTTGCTAGAGCACTTCAATTTTATTAAGCAAAACCTGTCATATTTCAGTGCGTTTTTTTTATCAAATTTAGTGATCGGGCTCCATTTGTATTTACAAAGCAAATGTTATACGCTATGTCTCATGCTGGTACATCTAATGATGCATTACATCGTTTTGTTGATTTATGCTGTAATGCATTTTGTACATTACGTCAAAATTCTAGCTTACTTCTTCTACTCTTATCTCATTTATGTTCATCCAACGTATTGAATCTTAATTACGATGCTGTTCGATTTGTTTACGATCGTTTATCGCCATCAGCAAACTATGCTCATAGCATAGCACATTTTACTGGACTTATTGTTGATAGTTTAAATTCAACATGGACAACATTGAACTTTTTAATACATACATTTGCACAAACAACAAGTTCATCTAGTTCATCAAATACGATGCCTATCGGTACAACATTATCATTTATACCTAAAACCTATACAATAGCTACAGATGGTAAAATAAAATCAGCACATGTTGTCAGTTATGATAAACGAACACATCCAACAAAACATTATTTATATAAATTAAAAGTTGAACGTGAAGTCATTAATGATGCCATGATGATAACGCATCAGAATACAAAACGTTCATGCACAACATATCACTATCGAACATATAATGAATTTTATGAATTTTTCGAACGTTTAAATAAACAATTTCCGCTGATTGGTTTAGAATTAAAATTTTCTCGTCAAACTGAAGATAAAATGGTTGCTCAAAGACGTGTTAGTGATATTAATGATTTCCTGGAAAATTTATTTCGTTTAACGCTTGAAGTTGTTGACGTAAGTTATTAGGCAAATTAGAAAAAGGAATAGCAAGGTTAGATTTAGAAATGTACCAGTCTAGATAGGAGATCATTCGATAGATTTTTCATAGGACTATGAATCCCATTGAATATTAGAACCGACTTGGTTTAATTCGACACATTCGTCTCATAACAACTTCTGTTTCTTTTTTTTTTAGTCTGATCTGGTTATAACATTCTTTCATATGATTCAACAAGATCAACAAATCAATGATTCGAAGGAAAAACCTAGTGATGGTAAATCATGCAAATTACATCAGTTTGAATTCTGTTCTTTTTCTTTTCACAGAGTTTTCATCACGTTTACCTTATGATGCATCGCCAAATAATCAACCAAAAATCCGTGTGCAATTAAAATATGACAGTGGAAAATTATTTGTTATGGTTCGCTATGCAAATAGTTTGGTAAGAAGAATAGCATTAAAATGATATTAATATATCATAGGATTTATTTTTTAGCCACTCATCAATGGAAATGATCCCAATCCATATTGTAAATGTTATTTATTTCCTGATGAATGCAAATCAACAAAACGAAAAGGAAAAACTATTATGAACTCACGAAATCCAATATTTAATGATACAGTAAAAACAGTTTTATTTTCGAAAAAATCTTAGACTTTTTTCATGTTTTGTTTTCAGTTTACATATGAAATGGATTTATCAGAAATTCAAAAGTAAGATTTTAATAGATAGAAAGATGAAAACAAGTATTTTCTGTGATTTTCCCTATTTAGACGCCTTCTTCGTGTCAGTGTATGGAACAATGCATTAACTGTTGGTAATCATGTATTGGGTGAAGTCGATATTGTACTATCTCAAATAGATTGGTCCAAAGAAAATGCTAAAGATTATACATTTTTTTCTATTGACTCATAAGAAAACAAACAATAAGCATATTTTGATGTTTACGGTGCTTGGTATATTGAAACTTCAAACCGGTTAATTGAATAAAAAATAATTTGACAGTTTCCATACGACTCATTTTCTTTTCTTTTCTTCTCACTTCCAGTGTATGTGAATAGGTACCTATATATGTATATCAGTTATTGTACATTGTTTTCATTTTTAGTCAACTTTATTATCTTTTCTTTTCTCTTTTTCCGTTTTATGTGATTATAGATGGCAACAAGAAAAAAAAGGAATTTTGTGAACTATAAAAAATAAAGTCGTCAGGAATAAATAGAAAAGCCAATTTTCATTTCAGATATATCATGTCTGTTAATCGATATTCACGGACAACAACTGACGTTCTCAGTTTACGTTTTAATCAAGATTCAAGTAGAAATTTATAGACTGAAAACTTGACTGTTCATTTTTATTTTTTATTTTTTCTTCTTCTTCTATAGCTTGTTTCATTTGTGCTACTTGTGATGGTATTCGAATATTTAATGTTGAACCATTTGCTCAAAAATGCTTTCTCGGTAAATGAAGAAGATTGCTTTTGTTTTGAGTAAATTTTGAATTTTTTTTTTCTTTCTATTTATAGATGTTGGTCGTGCAACCTATGCAGAAATGCTCTATCGTACAAATTTAATAGCATACGTCCCAGCTGATCATGTCACGGGTTTATCATCGAATGTTGGTACGAGAAATTGACTTCTTTTATCTTTCTGATTATTTATTTAAACGCTATATTTTTAGTGAATGTCTATGATGATGAACGAAAAGCTCATGTACTTGAACTTTGCTTTAGTTTTCCGGTTGTTTCTATAAGAATGTCAAGAACAAGGTTTGAACAGCCATATGATTGTTTATTAATTTTCTTGAATTGAAATTGTTTTTTGTTTTTATATAGACTTCTTGTTGTACTTGTACGTAAAATTCATATATTTTCTTTTCCTAATCAATGTCGACTTTTACATACGATCGATACACGAGATAATCCAAGAGGTTAGTTAATTAGTCGGATGACTGTTGATTGATTGAGACTATTTTTTTAAATCGTTTTCTCTTCTTTGTTTAGGACTTTGTGAATTATCAAATACTGATGGATCATTACTTGTTTTTCCTTTTAATGCTAAAACTAAAGGTGGTTTTGTTCAATTTTTAGTAAGTAAAATTTTCACTATTGATTACATCAAAATCAGATTTAAAAAAATGAATAAGCATTTGTTTCGAAATATTCGATGTAAACAAATTGTAGTCAATACTTGATAATCATACGACTAGATCAGAGACAGCTGACGCCATCGATGGCGAAGTTACTAGTCTAGATTTCAATTGCGTAGGCTCAAATATTTATGTCCTTTTCCTTTGCATAGTATTGATAAATTTATACAATATATTTTCTTCGTCGCACTCAGTAAGAAGTCTTCGTAGTAAAACAGATTGAGTGGGCCTGATATTTTGTATCAGTACATATAGCACTCTTTAGTCTTACGAATTTTAAATAGTAAACTCACTTTTTACAATTCAAACGAGAATCATAGGTTGAACTCAACTATGATATCAAAAAAAAATTGACGCAAGTTTTCTTCGGTTTCAGAAACACGTCGAACAAATAATTTTAACGAAACTAGTAAACTTGTAATATAATTTCATTTTTTTAGTCTACACTGCTACTTCATCATTCCTTTTTTCTCAATAGATTGACTAGTAAATTTTCTTTCAAGAGTCATAATTCAATTAAAATGTATGCTGTTGATGTGCTTCTTTAATGCATTGACTTTGACACAAGTTGCAATTTTTTTTCTGAACTGCATCACCTTTATACAGCGTAACATATGAGTCTGAAACAAGAAACATTAATTAAATTTCACCTAGATAGCAGAAAAATATTCATCTTTCGCCTTTTTACTCTTAAGTTTCCAATATGCACTTCATAAGTATAGTATAGCCGACTCTAAATTTAAAAAATAGCGCCCCTTCTGGAAGGCTTTATTTATTTTCACTGTTAATTAAAACTTTTCTAATCAAAAGTCACTTTCTCACAAAAATATGCATAACTATATAAAAAAAAAATGCAAATCTACAGCAACGAATCATTCTTCAATATTGATCCACCCTATATTTTAATTTATGTTTCAAAATATTTCATCATTTGAATTAATATTATAAATATTACCGTAAAATTTTCACTGTTCTAACCATAATCTTACTATCTATACTAAATTTATTCTTCTAATAACAAAATGAGTTTTAGAATTGATTTAATTTCTCAAAAAGAAACAATCGTTTTCTATTGTTTTGAAGTTGATTGACATAAGTATACAGATTGTATCATGACTTCTAATGTCTATATACATAGGTGTCATATGGCGCACACTTTCTAATGCTAATAATATTCATTTTAAAATGGAGCTGAGTATGGGACAGACTTTTTACATTGTCTATGATAATAATCGCATCAAATAACTTGTGGACTTTTCTGATTAGTTGAACAACTCCAATTATAAGACATCATCTATTTATAATAATCGTGTCGTCTTTCTGACTTTATTCGAAATCAAATTCTTATAATAAAATACAGCAGGTAGCTGAGAGCAAAAAAGAATGAAGAAGAGAAAAAAAACGGTAATCAGATGCGTAATGGATGACAATAGATAATTGTGAAAAAAAGGTTCATGATTATATGTTATTCGACACCTAGAATAGATGATGTTCATTAGCGCATCTTTTTCTGCTAAAGAACAACAAAAAAGAAAAAGAAGAAAAAACAAGCTAACTGAAATTTTAATCAATACATCAATGACTAGAAGAAATAGATTACGATTGATAGTGTAAAAATGTTGAATGATTTTGTGTTGGTGTTGAATATGAATAATTTGATGATAATGTTCCATTTGAACTAAATGAGCCATGAGAATAAACTGAACCCGAAGCAAAATAGGCTGCTTGATTTAATAATGATGTTTGAAGATCTTGACAATCTTGTCTATGAATTAATACAAAGAGAGAGAGAGAGAGAGAAAAAAAGATGTTAACATTTTTCAAATCGGGATAATGTTCAAAAGGACAAGTGGGCGATTAAACTTACGTTCGTGGTGTACGATCTCGTTGTCGACGATTTTTAAACCAATTGCTAACTTGCGTTAATGTTAGACCAGTCTTTTTTGCTAAGAAACGTTTTTCATCAGGTGTTGGATAACGATTTAATTTGTAACAGTCTTTTAATGCTTGACGAGATTTTTCTTTAAAACAATAAATTGTTTCTTCACCATCCCATATGGATTTTGGTAATGGATATTTTCGTCTTATACGATATTTATCAACAGCTCCTAATGGACGACCACGAATCTTTTGTGCTTCCATATAATGTCCTTTGTACCACAGTTGTTGTAATTCCGTATGATGATGAATATCAAATGTATGAGTTTCTAATAAACAACATAATTCGCGAAATTTCGATTGATGATAAAGTATAATTGCACGTGCTTTTAAAACACTATCATGCTGATGAATTAAAGCCGCAGTTGGTGATGAAGATTTTTGTGGTAATAACTGTAAAAGTTTTATTAATTTATCGATCTTACCACTTTGTTGTATTGCTTCACATACACAAGATAATTGATCGATAGTTAATATTAGAGTTTGTTCAGTATTATTTGATGACAATTGAAGAACAATTGGAATGTGCGAAAGAGCATTATTTGTTGTTGTTAGTGTTGATGTTGATAATGATTTTGATGGAGGTGGTGTTATACTAGAATTTGACGAATCATCTTGTTCAATTTTTGTTGATACATTTGTTTGAGCTCTAAAATGATTTGGATAATACGATGCATATGTATTCGATGTTGATGGTAAAAATGTTGGAAATGAATTATAATCATATGATGAATGATGATACGAAGCCGTTTGCATCATAGTAAGAATTTATTGTCGTACCCTTTTTTCCGTCTACATATAGAAAATCTCGCCTTTCATGTATTCGAGTAATATGATCAAATGTGTCGCGTACTTTCTCTTAATGATAGATGAAGAGCAACGTAGAAGAAAAAAGATGATTGGCTAAAATAGCTTATTGGTGGAAGAAGAAATTTTTTTCTCTTTCTCTAGTGTACAATGGTCAAGCATTTTCTCATTCTTGAATATCAGAGAGAGAGAGAGAGAGAGAGAGAGAGAGAGAAAGAGAGAGGAGGAGAGAGAAAAAGATCAAAAGACTGTTTCAATGGACAGAGAGGAAATGAATTGTTCAACAAAAAAAGAAATAGAAAAATCTGCAATTTTCCACTTGGAAGAGACTACTTCGTTGAGAAAAAAAGAAGGGTTCAAAGTTGAATGATTATAATCAATTATGAAATATGAGTACAGACACACGTTTATTCTTATGGTCAATGAAATTGATGTTCGAAATAATTGATCAAACGATTACTTTTCTAAGTTTCCTTTTTATTAATCCTGATCTATGTTCACATGATTAGATATGCATTGTTTCTTTTTTGCAAGTTGAATTTTTTCTTATTTCGTTTTAATTGAAAAATTTCGAATGAAACTATTATTACGAACTGTAATGTATCATTAAATTGATTAGAAGAAGAAGAAAAGTCTAACGAGGGAACCCCCAGGTGATAAAATGCTTTTGAGTTTTGAAATTTTATGCATATATACGAAGCTAGAAAAAGTTTTAGAAAGGATATGAAAATCATTTGTGCAATATTTAGATTTTCTTAGTATATAATTGTCAAACAACACTTTGATTTTCGTATAACATAAAAGTATTGATTTAAATTTTTGTCAACAACAAAATAACTTTCATCATAATAGCAATGAGCACAACGTTTTCACATGTTGAACATAAAGAACGCTTATGAATAGTTTTTCTGAACATTCTAAAATTTTCTACATCGATTTGAAGCCTTGACTTAAAGGTCAAAATTTTGAATTTACCAGAAAAGTAATCTGCTGTAGGAAACTTACAGTAAAAGAATGACAAGGTTCTCATGAAATAACAATGTTATGCGTGCATGTGCTTGCAGTGTTTTTCTTATTTACACATCCTCTACTTATGCATAGAATTTCAACTCAAAAACTTTTTATTACCTCCAGTAGTTTATTCGTAAGATTGTTTGCTTATTTCAATCTGAACGTAAATAGATTTATTTTGAAATAAATGTAGTTAATATAGAAGATTTCAATATGAAATATGAATAAATGGATCTAAAATTACATGTGCAGACCGGTGAACTTATTTTCTTGTTTGTAGAATTAGAAATAGGATCTATAGAATGGATGATTAGATCATAATTATTTTAGAGTTTTTTATCATATAACAGAATAGATTGAATATTTTCCTTACGAGAAAAGAACGGCTAAAAATAATTAATATTTTAAATTTAGAATATGAATGGAATTGAAAATGATATGTCTTATAACCCACGTGTAATTCATGTCCACACCAATGAATTAGCTGCTCTGGCACTTAATCATGCAGCTACTTTATTAGCTACTGCGTCTAAACGAGTATGTAAAATTGAAATTTAAAATATAAAAATTTAAAAAAAAATCTTTCTTTAATTTAAACAACAGGGAACATTAATACGTGTGTGGTCAACAACAGGTTTATGTGAAAAATTATTTGAATTTCGACGGGGATCTGATACAGCTGATATTCATTGCATTGCATTTAGTTTCGATTCAAGTTTTCTATGTGTATCAAGTGATAAAGGTACTGTTCATTTGTATGGTATACGCGATCCAAAATTAAATCGTATGGCTGCCATACCACATGCGCTCAATGAAGCATTTGGAGATTTATGTAATTTTAAAGTCGCTATTGAATGGTCATGTATATGTGCATTTTCTGGTCCAAGTCATGTTATTGCTGCAAGTTTCGATGGAACATTTCATAAACACATATTTACAGTCGATGGAAAATGTAACCGAGAAGAATTTGAACTGTATTTAGATGGTGTTGATGGGTGTGATTTTTAATGTTAATATTCTTTTCATTTTGTCGTTTGTTTATTTTATTGTATATTTTGTTCATATGTATAATATTTTCATCAATATGAGACAAACAGTGCTATACAAAGAAAGAAAAAAGCAATATATCAGAGGTTTTTTGTATCAATTATAATCAAGATAGTTGAAAGATTCTTTTGTTTTTAAAATATATTTTCAATGAATAATATGAGATTATTTGTGGCAAATTGAACTGATATTTAACTTTTAAATAAACTGAGAAATGATTCAATGAAGAGATTATCCTTCTCACAATCAATGAATATGAGTTGGATTAGATTGTGTTTATCAGTAAATTACCAGTTCAAAATTACCAAATATGATTTATAGTGTGTCCACGAAATTTGACTTATTTTGTTTTTGATTGTTTAAATAAATATTTTCTTTTTCATTTAATATTGGCGTTCTTAAATGTCCTAAACTTCATGGTATAAGTAGTGAAGTAAATCTTACTTATTTAAATTAGTCAATAGTATTGAAAATTCAAATATTTGAAATGTATAGAATTATTTTTTTCTTCTTCTGCAAAGAAAAAGATTGCAACAATTTTCACGGAACAATTTCTTTATCATATTTAAATGATTATGAAATAGGAGTCAAGACTTTTGTCTTATCGATATTAAATATGCATAACTTTTTTGCTTTTGGATTAGATTTTTTTTTCTTTTGTATAAATTATGTTTTGATTTTATGCAACTAATAGGTTATCAGTATGGCGTAAGAGTGAAATTTTATATGATTAAATTTACTTATGTAAGATATATTTCGTATTATAGAATAAACTATTCATTCTATTACATATTTATGCGAAAGTTGTTCTCTTTGTCACAGTTTTTGCCTCTTTAGTATCCTTCGTAGGTGAGCAATAAAAAGTAAATATTGTTTTTTCAAATTGCCAATAGGTGACCTCTTTCGATAGTCATTGTTTTAATTTCCATCACCATAGCAAATGACATGAGATGTATGGAAAAAATGGTTGTAAAAAAAGAGAAAAAAAGCGAATTGAGAGTAGAATAACGGCATAAAAAAGTAAGCAAATACAACATCCAGAAACACGCCTATGAAACCATCGTTGACATCCTAATTAGCGTGTTCGAGTCGCTAACAGTTGTCCAGGAAGGCATACAATAACGTTGATTATTTATTTATAAGAATTTCATTGTGGATTTTAATTTTTTTAAAATTGTATTAAAGAAAAAAAAACGTTCGACAATGAAACACATACCAAGTCATGTCAAAGATAAGTATGAAATACTTAGTGTTATTGGTGAAGGTACAGAATTAGTTCTTTTTCTTTTCTAATTATTTCTTTTCTAATTGATAAATCAATAGGTTCATATGGTGTGGTCCTCAAGGCTCGAAAGAAAGTACGAAAATTAAATGAATAATGAAAAAATAAAATAGCTATGAGGTAATCTTATATTTTTTTTCTTCTAAGGATACAAATACAACAGTTGCTATTAAACATTTTAAACAAGCACCAGGTTTGATATTTAAAACAGAAGAATGATCGTACTATTGTTGATGACTATCGAAAATATTTCACTAGGATATTGCACTGATATGGATATAATTGAACGTGAATTAAAAATTCTTCAGTCGCTTCGATTTGTAAATGTCGTTGAATTAATCGAATGGTTTCGTGATAAAAAGCAATGTTTTCTTGTATTTGAATATGTCGAATGGAATATGCTACAAGTTCTACAAGAACATCCTGATGGTTTAGCATTAGAACAAGTACGTCAATTGTCATATCAACTGTTTAGTGCTATACATTGGTGTCATACACATGAAATAATTCATCGTGATATTAAACCGGAAAATTTACTAATATCAAAAAATTTTGTTTTAAAATTATGTGACTTTGGCTTTGCAAGATTTTGTAATACACAAACACCAGCGGATTATTACACCGATTATGTAAGAAATTTATATTTGAAAAAAGAATACAATGTAACGAGAAGTTTTCTTTTTTTTACTCCACTAAAATTCAAGGTTGCAACGCGATGGTATCGATCGCCAGAATTACTTATCGGGTATGAATGACGAATTTAAAAAACACAAATAAAACACGAGAAAATGTTTTTAAGGATAAGTCGAGCACTTGAAAATTTCTAATGATCTCTTTTATCTTCTCTTTATTTTACTAAAATATTCTTGACATTCATGGCTAGCACTGTACTGATTTAACTATTTACTTGAACTCTTTTTGAGTTCGCCGAAGTTTATTTAAACGCTTGCACCTATGCAGGATGCTGCTTTGCAACATTTTTTGAGAATGAATCAATTTGCCCCAAAAAATGTAAATAAATTGAAAGAAACTTAAAGTGCTGTATGGCATGATCTGTATATGTTAATGTCACATGGCTGAAATCTTTCAACTATTCAATTGCTATAAAATACATCGAATAAAAGGTTACTATACAGATATTTACTAACTGTATTCTTCGACCTTAAACTATACTTTAAAAGAGTACTTTCAATTAGTTGCAATTAGAAATTTGAAGGTTTTTTTCTAGACTTAACAGGAAATTATGATTTTGTCGTTGAAGAGAATGAGATTAAACACTTGAATTCTGTTCACTTATTAACTTTGGTATGTGAAATCTACTGTGAAAAATTAAGTTTAAACAAATTATTCTTTCACACGTTTCAGAATTGTATGGAATAAAATTTATGTATAGTGACTTCTTTTAAATAGAAATCTTTTCTTATTCAAATTTTTCATTTATTGATTACTTAAAAGATCAGTCTTTTCTTAAAGTAAGAACTGATCCTTCAACAATTAATGCGATACTAGTTGAACTTTACCATTGATTCTTCGTTTCTCTACTGTCAAAAAAGCTCAACTCATTATACAGATGTTAGCTGAAAATTTAATTTTCATACATTCAAACAACAGTATTTTCGTTTTTTATATCTCTTTCTCATAGAATTCTTTCATAAACTATAATAATTGAAAACAACACGATTGTAAAAATATTTCAATGTATATACATGATTCTTTATTATCTTTATGAAAAAGAAACAACAAAGAAAGGTTTTATTCTTATGATTTCCTATCAGATCAATAAAGTCTCAAGTGTTTGTACTCGAAGAGATGAAGGCAAAAGTTTATCTTGAAACTAATTTTAGATCAGCTTATGGAAAACCAGTTGACATCTGGGCATGTGGATGTATGCGATTTTTTTCCCGTCATATTCCGAACCAAAATCTTTTCTCCTTCTAGGCATTATGGCGGAACTTACAACTGGCCAAGCTCTATTTGGTAATTTTAAAATATTCATACACGAGTAATTTTCATTCTATTCCAATAAAATTTTCAGCTGGCGAAAGTGATATTGATCAGTTGTATCGCATTCAAAAATGCTTAGGACCCTTACCACCTAAATATATGGAAGCAATGAAAATAAATCCAAAATTCGACGGATTGAAAGTATGATGAAAATAAACATTTCATTCTTTTTTATAAAGTAAATACAATAAATATCTACATTAGTTTCCTCCTATCCATCATTTGGAAACATTAGAAAGACGTTATGGTCACATATTTCCATCGGACATTATGCATTTATTTAAAGTAACACAATTTCTATAAAACAAGCATTCGTTTAAATGACCTTTTCTCGATTCTTTTAATAGGCCACTTTACGTTTATATGCTCCAGATCGTTTAACAGCTGAAGCATGCATTCAACACGAAGCATTCGTTTGCTTAAATCAAAAACAACAACAACAACAACAACAACAACAACAGCAGAAGCGTTTGCAACGACAACAACATCGACCGTATATAAAATCTTAATCAAAATGAATATCTTTTTTCTATTGGAGTTTTCTAGAAAAACTGTTCTCGGTTCTATAAGTACACCACAAG
Source organism: Rotaria socialis (assembly GCA_905331475.1). Taxonomy (NCBI): domain Eukaryota; kingdom Metazoa; phylum Rotifera; class Eurotatoria; order Philodinida; family Philodinidae; genus Rotaria; species Rotaria socialis. Next base: position 309,015 of record CAJNYU010003218.1, on the reverse strand, counting down.
GACAACATGAACAGAGCAATGATATGACTTCGTTTTCTATACCACTTGTTGACAGTCGTTTAAGTAGATGGTATATTTAAAGAGAGAGAAAGAGAGAAAAAAATAATGAAAAAGTTATTGTTAAATTAAACCATATATTTCTCTTGTCAAGGTTCGATGAAAATGGTGAAATTCAAAATCGCCGCCGATCTCCAACTATGCCGGGCCATAATGGTGTCGATAATTCAACAGATGTATCATTTGTTGCATCTTCTTCCATAATTCATTCTCAAGCGAAACATCGTAGTAATACACAGTTAACTGATCGATCATCTAATTCTCATCATCATCGTCCGCAATCGAAATTTGTTCGAGCACAATCACGAAATCACTCATCATCAAGCGATGAACGAATTCAAATAACTGCTGTTAGTCCACTAAGTTCAAATAATACAAGTGACGATGAAGATGATCCAAATAGTATTCTTTCTCATCATAGTCGTCTAAGACGAAAATATGTTAAAAGTCGTCAGCCAACTCCGACAGCTCCACAACCACCCTCGATAAGTCGACAACAGTCTTTTCGTGACCAACAACAAATACCACTTCCACCAACATCTCCATCGTTTAGATGTGCATCAAATGGTGTTTTATTGAGACCTAAACATAACCAACAAAGTTCAACACATATATTTCACAAATCATCGAAAGATATGGGCAAAAAGCTTAAGCGATTTACTTTAGATACAGTTGAAAATCGTTGGCATCATCCATATCAAACATCAAGTAATCAACAAATATCCGAATCTAACATCTATCGTTCATCAATGGCTATCGTGCCTAATGTTAATACTAATGTATATAATATTCAAATCAATAACAATAATAATAATAATAATAATAATAATAATAATAGCTCATCATTATCATTCAAACATGCTCAATTACAACAAAGAGATGAATCAATTAATGAATCACAACATAGGCCTAAAGTTTGTAGATTTATATGATTATTCCATTAACTATTGTTGATATATATATGTATATATATTGGTATATTAGACACGAGATTTAGTTCGCAGTCGAACAATTGATTGTCATCCACCATCTATAGAAACAACACCTCTTCTTCAACGAACTCCTTCCAGACAGAATATTATTTCGGTAAAAAGAATTGAATAATCAATGGGATGATCTTTATTCTATAATTTGTTTTTGAAAACTTCTTTTCAGCATTATCAAATGGTAGCCGCTGATCCAATGGACCAAGCTGATGTTGATACAACAGGTTAATCATTGATGTTTTATATTACATTGATATCTATATCTATATTTAGTTTCAACAACATATTCGACTAGTCGCAGTATTGAACAACAACAACAACAGCAGCAGCAGCTACAGCATAATAATAATAATAATAAATATTCATGGTATGTATTAGTGGAGTGATCTATCAACTTAAGTTTAAACTGATATATCTGGTTTTTAGGACCCCAGAACAACGAAAATCAGTATATGTTAGTGATAGTCATATAATCAATTCCAATGGACATAATTCTTCTTTCAGTCGTCAATGTGTGAGTTTATATTGATTGAAAGTATTCTTATGTTGTCATATGAATTATATTATATAGCATTCGCCTACGAGAAGTGATTATGCTCATGTCAACAAAATTGTAATGGCACCACAGAGAGTAAGTTATTGTTTGAAATTCTCCCGTATATTATTTTCTATGTATAAAAAATGAAAAGGATCCAACTCACGATCTTATCAAATCAGCAAAATCATTAGTGAAACAAAATGCAACAACCTTTCCAAAAACACTAATGGAATCTAATCGAGTAAATACAAAAATAAACTTCATATATGCGCGAAAATGAATACTCTGCTAATTAGCTTCTCAATCGATCTCGTCAGGTTTATAGTTAAACCTCGATACTTTTGGATGTATCATTGTATTTTTCTACATACGAAATAATATTGCGGAGCATCAGTATAAGTTGTCTAGCGTTGTTTAAACATAATAATATGACCAAATATCTAGAAAATTATAGTTAAGTACGGTCTATCTGAAGACGTAGTTGACAAGTTAATTATAACTAAAAATAGTGATTCTTCTCAAATTTATTCTTCAAATAGCGACGATTTTCGGCTTATAGATCAACGATATTGTTGTAACTAAATTTTCAATGGTAAACTGTTCGAAACTCTACATTCTCACAATTCTCTCTAGAACATAAGAATATAACAAATATTTTCGTAGCCGTTTCGATGAAAATATTGCTTTATGATTATTGAATTAAAATCACATAAATCTTTGCTGAGTTCCCACGATGTTTTCAAATTACCAGCCTTATTAAAATTCAATTTCTCCCATACTGCTTTTGAAAGTGTCAGAAACTGATAGTAGTACTACTTCATTGGCTTGTCTAGTAATGTAAATGTTTCTGAAAACTTTTATATTACTGATTCAACATCATTATTTTTGTGAGGTTTGAAAAAAAAGAAAGAAATAATTGATTTTTCCAGCAGATACCAATATAAGACGTTTTGTTGGTCTTACTAAACATTAGAACTTTTCAAATCCTTCTAGACGACTAACTAACAAATAAGCCTGAATGAACTGTTTTTTATCTAAGGAAATTCAGACAGATTGCGTTCCTGTAGTAACAAAATAAATTTCGATGATAATAATGAACAAATTCGTTATATCTTTATTTTATACACGTATATTATGTTTCCTGTTTCTTTTTATCTGCAGAGACAACAATCAAGTAATAATCTCTACGGTGTTTATCCTTATGCCCGAACAGCCATACTTCATGTTGCAAATACTGTCATGCCATCGTCTTTTCAACGTCAACAATCAATTCGTTTACCGAGTACAAAATCCCGTCATCATGATCGTTAATTGATAATTTTCAAAACTTTATTCCGTTGAAAGAAAAACAAAACTATTTTCTGTGTTGTTTTTTTAATCATTATTTGATTCTTCACTTGATGACATCTTTGTGCATATTTATTCTGTTATAAACGAAATACTGAATAATTTGATTGTTATGTATTTAAACTAAAACAAAAAAAAAGAAGCGGATACTTGATTTTTATTTTATTTCACGAAATGTTTTTTTTACTTTAGTTATTAAATCTTTCATTTTTCTTTTCTTTTTTTATATAGTATTAAGTTATTCTTATCTTGATGCTTTTTTCTGTCACAATTTATGATTGAGATCTTTTTATAAATATACACAGTTTCATTTTTTATTTAAAGATGAGTGCTAAATCATCAAGTCGTACAACAGGACAACCAGCTGCAGCTTCAGCAAAGCCAAGCGCACGTACGCCAAAACCACGAAATGATTATGCAGATCAAGAAGAAGAATATAAGTAAGGTGGTGGTAGTACTCTGAAATTCGAGAAAAACATCTTTTGTTATAGTTGAATAGAACTCGTCAACATTTTCATTGTGCAGTTTAAATCTAAATAGATCAGAAAAGTCTGAGAAACTTGAAATATCTTGAAAACAACAACCCTCGATAATGTCAATGTTTGCACGAAGCCTTTTTTTGTATTATGCAGGTACATATATATATATATATATTTTTTTTCAAAAAATATTGTTTGATTACTCATGGAATTGCTTTTTTTTCGTATAATAAAAAACAACATAGTTGAAATTTTGTATGCAGATATATCTACTATTAGAATTAGAAGCAAAATTTATGTCGAATAGTATCCAAAATCCAGAAAGCTAAATTCGATCCATGCAGTTCCTTTTCAGACTTGTATTTCTTTAAACATCGAAATCAGACAAAAGCTAATTTTAACTAATGAAAGTCTTCTTATATGTAGAGTTTTGTTGGTGACTATCGGCATGATATTCGATTGTTTTGAAATTGAAGTTTAAACATTCAAAAATCAATGATGACAACTCGCATGTCGAGCCTTTTCTCTTTCATCGAAGAACAGAAAAGATTTTAATAACAATCAAACAATATTTTTTCAGAATGCATGCATAATTCTTTTTTAATTATGTGGTACAAAAGACTTTGATCGAATGTTGACGTTATTGAGACTCAATTCTTTTGGGGAGTATGGATTTTTGAAGATTTTTCTATATAAATTTCATTACGAAACCACCAATATGAAACTGAACGAGTTCTGTCAAATCATGTCAAAAGAAAAGAATTTTAATTTTGATACTTGACAATGAGAAATAAGTCAATTATATTTGAAATTTATTTTAACTTTAATAGACGATTAAATGCACAACTTGAAGCAAAAACACAAGCACTTGTTGAAGAAGCTGATCAAGTTTTAGTTAGTGTTAATTAAAAGAATTTTGTTTTTTTAATCGTTTAGTTTTCTTTTTGCAGAGAAATCAAAATCGATTCGTCTCAACAGATAATAATGATCGTACCTACAGTTTACTTGATCAAGTCGATACAGATGATCAATTATTCGGGTTAGAAAATTGAAAGATTTTCTTTTATGATTCTCATATTTTGAATTTTTCATATAGCGATCTGCAAATTGCTTCATCGCACACAAGAGATCTTAGAGTAGGAATATAATTGAAAATTAAAATTAAATCGAATTATATTTAACATAATTTTCATTTTAGAGACCTCCATCTGCAACATATCACGAAGAAAATCTATCAGCAAAAAATAGAAAACCATCTGTTACGTAAGTAAATGTCGATGCATTTCTCTCGGCAAATGATTCGTTGCTTAATTTTTTCTGATAGAAAATTTCATCCGCGAGTTGGAGATGATGTTGCCACTGTTGATAATCATCGATATGATCAATCAATTGATCATACTATTTTACAAGATCAAGCTCGAAATACATTTGATAGAACAGTAGCAGATATTGAAACAAAAATTAATCGAACCAAAAGCAGCGTCAATACAAATGCTATTGACAATGACGAAGACGATATTTTTCCAGGTGCTGCGAAAGATATGGGTTCAGGTAAAGTACAATTGATGAAAGTTATCTAATATAGATTTGCTTTCATTCTCCTTTTCTTTTAGAGGCTAAAATTCGCTTTCTAAAAGCACGTCTTCGTGTCATGCAAGAAGAACTCGAACGAATGCATACAGAATGCGTTAAACGCGTGAGTTTTAGAAGTCAGCCGCAACTCTCTCTAAAGACAAGATCTAATCAAAAATTTTCGTTTTGATTCATTCGGAGAAAGAGGATTTAAACAGAGCGTTGAAATATGGGGGTTAAAAACCTACATCTTTCACATACACTGATCAATAATATTTAATCAACTATCAATGCTCTTACATCCGTAACGTGCCACGATAATATATAGAATGCTTCCTTAGGGCATTCCAGAAGATGAACTCATATTACATTGATGAAATAGATTTCATAATGTAAGAAACATCTTGTCATTAATGTTTTATCCAGATTTTTCACTCCGGGACGTGCAAATTCAGTTGTCGGGAGAGCAGATAAACGTGTTTTGAGGGACGAACTACCATGAGTAATATCGAGTCTATCGTACTAATGCGTTCAAAAGATCTGTGTTTTGTAGGCTAGCTATATAAAAGTTAATTATTTATTTCATGTTTCTTGGGAGGACAAAAAGTGCCCCTTGCCCTCTCGCTGAATAAACAACACTGTCATAACTTACAGTAACAAATAAATCGTGTTTCACATTTCAATGCGACATCACTTCACTACGTATTCTGTCGAATCCTTTTCTCTCTCTAAACGCCAATGAATATCATGTTTAATCGTAGTTTTCCTTTAGGAAGAAGAGAATGAACGTATAAGTTTAAAAGTAAAAGAATCTGATGATGATCGAAGTCGTCTTAATCGTGTTGTAACAACATTACAAGATCAATTAGAAAAATATAAAAAATTGAGTAGTGATACAAAATCAAAACTTGATACAACTGAAGTAGAACTTAGTTCTCTACGAAAAGAATTTGATCAAACAAAACGTCACACTAAGAAACAACAACAAGATCAAACGCAAACAGATACGAAATTAAATCGAGCATTAGAAGAAGCTGAAAGATATAAACAACAATTGAATAAAATGCAGCAATCAACAAAAGATATAAACGAACAAGATAAAAAGAAGATTGAACAATTAACAAATGAAAATCGCCGATTAGAAAAACAACGCTTGGAATTAATGAATGCATTTAAACGGCAATTAAAATTAATTGACATACTTAAAAAACAAAAGGTTTTTTCAAAAATAAACTTATTAATATTTATTTTCTAGTTTTTATTTCTTTATTTTAGCTTCATTTAGAAGCATCAAAAATGCTTCAATTCGCTGAAGAAGAATTTTGTAAAGCCATCGAATGGAACACTTCATAATATCATTTTTTTCTCGCTCGCTCTCTCTCTCTCTCATTGACTTGTTCTATTTGTTGCTTTTGTAAAGAATAAAAAAACGTACATATCTGTCGTACTTCTATGACAATAATTGTTCAAAGGAAATTCCTCGAACATTTCTTTACTTGACTGCCGCGAGCAATTAAGTTAACATCGATGGAATTCGAACGCATGAGTGCGATCTTCATCTTCGCAATTTATAGATATTTATTAAAAAATGTGGAAACTTCGGATTTCATCCGAGCGTTATGTGTACTGCAAAAAGTGCATGGGACATATGAGTCATTCTAGAATGTCTGAACACAAAAATTATCATGAGAAACTAGGCAATTTGATTTCTGGATGCAGTTTTTGTGCATTTTGAGACGTTTCTCAGGCGATGTTTCGTTAAAAAGCTACGGTTTCGTTCAAAACTAATGTCAGATTCGGAATCAGCGTTAAAAACTGGGTCGATTTATATATGTTGTGAATAATTCTGAGAAAAATTTGTTTTTTGAAAACAAATCCCTGTACTCCTCCTCAGGGATGGTCTGGTCAAAAATGACAATTTTTTCGATAACTCAACCATTTCTTGACGGATCCTTCTCATCTTCGAACTCGACCGAAATATTCATGAGATTGAACTGTGTGGAAAATTTCATCACGATCTGACTCTCCTTTCGAAAGTTATCGTGCCTACGGACGGACGGACGGACACACTGACCGATTCTAGTGTACTTAATTTTTGAGTACACAAAAAGAAAGTTGAGGTAAGTCAACAGAAGGATCTTCAGACTTATTGATGATGAAGCTACACAGATTGAAATGCAGCATTGAACGAATCGAAATTTTAATCAATGATTAATGTACTTCCATTATTGCTTCAATACATTAAGAAATCATTCGAATACTTAGCAATGTCTGAATTGGTTTAAAAGATAAGCTATCATTCATGATTATTAATATTTTCTGTTGCGATTCGCCTTTGAAAATAACTGATCTAGAGACTAAAATATTTTTAAAATTAAACTAAATTTGAATATTTAATAATTACATAAGTATCTTTGTATAAAATCGAACTATATTGAGTGCTGAAGAACAGATATGATATTTATTCGTCCGAGTAATAGAGACAACACAACATTCCTTATAAAATATTGAACTTAATTTATTATGAAAGGAATTTCTATACCATTACGATTATTTAGCAATACATGATACAGATACATAATTGGAAGAAATAAAATATTACCAGTTATGTTTTTTTTTGGATTGTTATTTCTTTCGATACACTTGTCACACTAGAGTCTTTATTTATCGATACATAAGTATTTCATTGAGATTTATTCTTTGGCCTAAAATCAACAGTGCTGAACAGCAGCCTTTACTAACGGCAAACTTTTCTAGCCGATACGAGTACGGAATGATTCATCACCTTTTTATTAACATCATTTTAACAGTTGAATGCAGAAATAGCTTTCTCGCTAAAAAAATTCATTTGTATTTCAAGCTTTTCTTTAGTTTTCCTGATATACCTAATTGTTCCTTACAATTTAATTTCAACCAACGGGCATATTTTCCAACCGTGGCAGCATAAATTGAGCACATGCACATAAATAGTAGAGAAAAAAGTTTCATTTGTTCGTGTTGAATAGAACTCTTGTTGCTATTATAAGTTGTCTCGTTATATGGTTTTTTAAATCATTGAATACAGAACAACAAAATTCATCTGTTCTGTTGATAATTGAAAAAGAAATCAAAGTATAAACCTTGTAATGTCTTTCACAATTAAAAAAAAATTTGTTTCAAATTACAAAAAATAGATAAGCAATCGTTCTTTAAAGTAATGATGTAACTTAGCGATATGAAAGTTAGTCAATTTAACTTGATTGCATAATGGATACTTGAATGAATCCATTATATTCTATTGATATTCTTTTAACAAAAAGGAAAAACGGGTACATATTTTATTCATTGTCATCTATGTCATATTGAAAATAAAAGACAAACATTACTCTTAGACGAAAGAAATACAATAGATGTAATTCTATCACCATATTTGCTTGTTTGTAATATACATCGAATGAAATTTTTATTAAATCGTATTCAAAGGAAATTAAACAGTATTCTATCGGTTCTGACTGAAAATCTTTCAAACGTGAGTATAATATTTTCCAGTATGCTATTAAAAACTAAAATATTTGAAAGCAAGAATGGTTGATCGTTTAGAAATTATAGATGCCCGTTAAATTAATAAAACTATGAACATTATCTATAATTTAATGCTTTCCTTCTTTTTTTAACTCGGAAGTTTTAATGAAAGAAATGTTATTTTCCTATACTTTAAAGTAATAAAAGCACCCGTCTCTAAGCAATAATTGTCAGCAGTTGCTTTCCCTGTTTCTTTTCTTTTATATTTTTACTTCGATAAAAAAAATGTTCTTACTTTAGCGTTATTATGGCGTTCTCATTCATGAACAAAATGATGATGATTTTAATGGTGGTGAGCAAAATAGAGGGAGAAAGGGAGAGAAAATAAAAAAGTGAAAAGCAACTTGGCAACTATTGTGACATAGTTCTTTCATCGGGTGTACAGCTTCCTTTCTCGTCAACTGTGGATTCATAGTAATACGCGACAGAAAAGTAAAAGAAACTATTGTGTATATTTCATAGACGTCTTTGTCAATCGACAACAGAAAAGGGGAAATAAAAAAAGGAAAAAATTCAACAGCAAAAAGTAACACCATCAGCTGCTATATTTCTTTACCTATTTTCCTTTCTTTGTTGTATTAAAGTTTATTAATAAACGATATGCAAAAAGTTATTGAATGTGTACCAAATTTTTCCGAAGGCCAACGAAAAGAGGTAATTGATAAATTTCATTCAGGTCAACCATATGATTATATTTTTTATAGGTTATTGACACAATTGCGCATGCTATTGCAGGTGTTGAAGGTGTTGCTTTACTGGATATTGATCCAGGATTGTCAACCAATCGAACAATTTATAGTAAAAATAAATAAATAATTACATTCAATGAATTTATTTGTCTCTTGTATTTTTAGCCTTTGTTGGGCATCCACAAGCAGTTATTGAAGCAGCACTAGCTGCTGGTCGAGCTGCGTACAATTTAATTGATATGACAAAACATAGTGGCGAACATCCACGAATCGGTGCAATGGTAAGTTGTGATTGATTTATTCACTAGGAAAGAGCAATGAATATTACCTATGAATCTGACTACATAGGAAAACAATTTTCTTAGATTGATGTATTAAATTTATTTCTCTATTCATTTTGTGTTAGGATGTAGTACCATTTGTACCGGTACAAAATGCTACTATGGCTGATTGTATCGAGATAGCACGTGAATTTGCTGATCGTTTATCTATGGAACTTAGCGTACCTGTTTATCTATATGGCGAAGCACAAGAACAAGAATATCGTCGAGATCTATCTCAAATTCGTGAAGGAGAATATGAAGCACTATATAGCAAAGTAAAGTGTTGTCAAACATGATCTAGAACAACTGTTGGAGTATTCAGATAGAAATCTGAACAACTTTTCCTTGTTTAGTTCATAATGCACATCGTAGAAAGGGCGTTGACAATCGCAGCGTGTATTAGATTTCTACGCAGAACCCCCGCATTATATAGGACTATTATAAAAACATAACTAAATTTAAGATATCTCCGTCTTTGAATATTTTGAAGCCCCTCAGCACAAATGAACACAATCGAAAATTTCTGTGCTTTTTCCTTGTCAGTTAGTAGGCGCTGTATGAAGGATACACTAAAGTTAGAGTGCAATACTGAGTCTACCAAACATTAATTTTCAACTTGGTTTAAGTATAGACTGTATGATCAGATACTAAAGTACATTATCGCCGCTGGTTATCATGACATCAGTAATCATCATCTTGGTAGATAACATATAAAACCTTTCATATTGGATTTTTTGAAGCGCCAAACAATGAAAAGTGAATCGTACTTCACATAAATCCTTTATTTACAACAATAAATCTACATTAATCGTGTTTGAAGTTTTAACCTCTAATTAGTTTATTTTTTATTCAATTCTATTTAGATTCGAAAATCAGAATGGAAACCTGATTTTGGTAAGATTTCAATTTCTTTTTCTATATATATATAAATAAATAAATAACTATTAAATAGGACCAATTGAATTCCTTCCGACATGGGGCGCAACATGTGTTGGTGCACGAAAATTTTTAATTGCATACAATATCAATTTACTTGGCACAAAAGAACAAGCTCATCGTATTGCATTAAATGTTCGTGAAGAAGGACGAAGCAAAGAAGAAGTAAAAATATTAAAACAAAATAACTCAGAATATAATAAAGAAATCAATTTTCGTTTTGTTGCGTAGCCCGGTAAATTAAAATCTGTACGAGGTCTCGGTTGGTGGCTTGAAGAAGCAAACTTATCTCAAATTTCACTTAATTTAACAGATTTTGAAATAACAAATATACATGCAGCGTATTTACAATGTGTAGCCGAAGCTGAATCGTTGAATATCGGTTTATGTGGTTCACAAATAGTTGGTCTTGTACCATTGAGACCATTATTAATGGCTGCAGATTATTTTATTCAAAAAGAAAATTTATTTATTCTTGATGAAGATCAAAAACTTCGTTTAGTTATTCAACGCTTAGGTTTAAATTCTATAGCACCGTTCGTACCCAAAGAACGTATCATTGAATATATTATACGCGATCGTGAAGGTCGTGACGATACGATTAATTCAATGGAAATAAAAGAATTAGTTAAACATGTTAGTGCGCGAGCATTAGTACCTGGTGGTAGTTGTGTTACAGCCCTTGTAGCAACACTTGGCACAGCACTTGGCACAATGTGTGCATTACTTACATATGGAATGAGAAAAGTAAAACATTTAAATATATTTAATTCCTTTTTTTTCCTCTTTTACTCATTAGTGGGAAACATTAGAACCAGAAATGCGAGCAATTATTGCACCATTACATACAGCCACCAAAACATTAATGGAAACAGTGGATACTGATACGGAACTTCTGAATGCATATATGACAGTGCAAAAAATGACAGAAACTAATGAAGAAGAAAGACATTTGTAAGTTTAAAATCGGGAAAAAACTACAGCGGGCAATTCTGATAACATCTGACGTTATTAAGAGAGAATCTTGGTTTTTGAAAAAGGATACATCGAGAATTATCAATAGACAAAAATTGTACTCAATCTGAACGTAATTTATCTCAAGATTAGGACGCAAGAAAGAAGATAAATAAAAATTGCTGGAAATCCAATGAAAAATAAGACAAGTATTTTAAAGAAATCCTGTCTATGTGATACGAATAAAGTTCTTTAATAAATTTCTCTACACTGAAAATATATTAGATTCATCGAGGTTACAACCAGAACTATGAAAACTTGCTGGTACACATGAATAATTTTTATATATTCTTTTCTTATAGCAAACAAATAACTGAAAATCGTTGTTTACAAAGATGCCTTGAAATTTCATTGGAAATCATGCGTCAAATTAACAACTTATGGGAACCTCTTTCACGATTAGCACCATTATTTAATATAAATACAAAAGCAGATTTTCTTGTAAATTTTCTTCATGAAAATATCATAAAATAATAATCATATTGTACTTATAGGTTGGCATTAAATGTCTTGATACAGCAATGTATGGCGCATTGAAACGTATTGAAACATTTTCCTCCTCATTACTTAAAAATACTGATAATATTGATGATAATGAATCGCAAACGAAAGTAATTATTCAATAGTTGAAGAAAACATTCTTATAGTTATAAAATCACCTTTTGTTTAGAAAACACAAAAAAATTATGAAGAAGAAGCAAAAACATATTTTGATAAAACACAAAAATATGTTCAAATTATATTAAAATTAGCTGAATCTCGAAATGAGTAGATTCAATAAAAATATAAATTTTCATTTTCCTTTCAAATGTGATATCATTTTTATTTTGCACCAACTAGTCTAGTCTTGTCCTATTGTTGTTGTCGTTGCTGCTGTTGTTGTTGTTGTTGTTGCTTTCTTTTTCTTTATTACATATTTGATTTTATTAAATTAATCATTTGAATTAAATCTATTTGAATAAGTTTCAAAACACTTTCTGTCATGTGTTGTGCTAATTGATTTGGGCGATAGTCGACAAGTCGTTGTTGAAGCACAATATCATCTCGGTCGAAATCAATAAATAATTTTCTCCATTGTTGATCCCAAAAACTAATTATATGATCTTTATCGTCGTCTTCTAAAAATGATAAATGACAAAGTAGGCTACATATTTCATGTAGGGAATTGTTAGCACGAGGAAATTGTGATTTAACAATAACATTATAGATCGTTTTCATTTTGACAGCTATAACAGGAAGATTGTTGAAAAATTCTAATAAATTTTTCATCCGTTCATTATATTGATAGACATAAGGAAAAATAAGATTTTCTTCAAGTTTGTCAATAAATAGATCAATATTTTTATAATTTAAAGTACTAATTGTATCTTCTAAACCAGCATATTCTTCAAAAATATTCGTATTTTCAAGAAAATAATGTGCTAAATAACGTTTTCGACATACATCACGCATAAATGATACCCAAACTTCAAATATATTATGATAATTTTCAAGATCATGAATTTCACATATCCATAAAATGCTTGTACGAAGAAAAGAATTATCTAATGAACAGTTTAAATATTTAACAGCAAATCGTTTTACAAATATATTCAATTGACATTCACTTGTATTGAATTGATTAAAAATCTTTAGTTCAATCAGTGAAAAATCATATCGAAATGTAGTCTTTTTCGATCCACAAGCAACTAGACATAAACAATTAGAATCTAAAAGATATTTTAAACGTTGATGATTGTGAATTCTTTCATCAAACCATTGAAGAATTTTAGGACGAAATGATAATTGTATAGCTGGAATAATATGACTTATACTTGATAAAAAACTTGTTGATGATGATGACCGATCACTTAAAAATACACTTGCTTTAAACATCTCATAGAATTTTATTAAACAAGCTGCTTGACGTGCAATCTGTTTTGGTAAAGGTAGATTAAAAGCAGGCGCACAACATAATTGAATCTGTTCTTCTTTACTATTCATTTTTGATGGTGCTGTTAATGTTTTATAAGCTCGCCACCAATTATCTACAGACATTGATTCATGCTCTAAACGAGCCGATAATATCCATAAATCAAATGAACCTATTGGATAATGCTTATGAATATCAATATAGGATTGACGTCGTGTTGGTTCTGTTATTTCAATAAGGCGATCTTGTTCTTTAGTAAATGATAACAGATGATTTGATTTAATAAAACGAGATTTCATTCGAAAACCATCGATATATTCTGAATCGGGATCATCATCTTGTGAATATAATTCAGGAATTGTTTTTAATTGTTCATTAAGACGAATTTTATATTCATTTAATTTCTCATTGATTGGTTCAATAGATTGTTCATCGTCAAGATGACCAATAACTACAACTCGTATATCGTTCTCAGTTTTCATCTAAACATATGTAACTTCTTCTTGCAAATGACCTATAAATATATGCAAGGTTATTACATATATTAATTTTTCATTTGCGCATGATATATTTCTTTCAATAATAAGCGTGACAAGAGAAGAAACAACCTTGGCAAGAGTATATTCATTGATTCATTTTTTTAGAGATTTATTTCTTCGATCGAATGATATAAATTTTGCGAATCAGTATATAAAAATAAGACTACGAAATTGTTTTTTATATAGAAATATAGTTAAAGAAAATTCCCATTGATACTAATTTCTATTCATTATAGATGGACTTATTGTAGTTTAGATCGACTGCAAATAGAAATGATTTTTTTAAATTTCATTGTCTTCATAAAATTTCGATGAAACAAAGGCATAGAATCAAAACTTAGAAGAATCAGATTCAGTAATCCGTAGCCAATGAATAGTAGAGTTTAACTTAATAGAATTGTTTGCCGATGAGAACGATTATTATCTAGATCTTAAAATTTGATGAATTCTAAAAATTGTAAAATGACATGTAGAGTATTATTGTAGAATTATGGCGTTAAAGTTTCTCGTTTCGAATATTAATCTTTTCCAATTATTGCTTACTTCTTCATAAAACAGAATAGATTCTCCGGCCGTAAAAAAAAACAATTATTAATAGTAAGAACAAAAAGAACTGTACTTTCAAATATAGCACATACATGTCTCATTTGGTGAAAAAAACTTTTAACGATCATCAGTATAAGACAGTAATTAACTTAATATTGCTTCTTTCTATGTTTCGAATTAGTATATTATCAAGCCAATACAAAGAGAACCTAACATGACAATAAAATTCCTATGCCACAATCCTAAACTGACATCGACAATGAGATTTCTGCAAGAAACTCAACACACAAACCGCTGTCTGCTTCAATGCAAAAGTTCAACTGAAAATTTAAGCAATATATCCGATAATTGATTTATGTAAGTAATTGTTTTTTTTTGTGATTGAATATGATTTTAGGAAATAAATCTTCAAGTTGAAATTTGTAAAAATCAATTTCTAATATTAGCTTTTTCTAGAGCACTCGTATATAGAAGTGTAAGCCAACGCCTCGGTTAGTGGCGACGACTCAACAATTTAAAAATTTTTCGCCCATTGGCGACGGCGACGGCTCAAAAATAAATTTTTTTTTGGTTCACCGGCGGCGGCGAATCAAAATTTTTAGATGCTATTTTAAAAAAATTTCGTAGTTTTGAGAAGTATGTAACAAAAAAGGGGAAAATGATAATATAGAACGTTCTTATTAACAGCTAGATCAGAAGAATCCAAAATACTGTTTCTGAGTATCGAACATATTCAAAAATTTCGTATTTCTGCTTATATGACGGCGGCTGCGGCTTAAAAATTAAGAATTGTTTTGGTCTGATGGCAGCGACGGTGCGAAGATTAAAAATTCTTTTGATTCATCGGTGGCAGCTGGATTTTTTCGCTAAACATTGGCGGTGGCGGCTCAGCCGCTCGGCTTACACCTCTACTCGTATAAGTAAGTAAGAAGATCATTTTTAGCGATTCATTTGGTCGGAACCATTACGAAATTGTTGTATTTCTGATAGGGAGAGTCATACAATTGATCTTTCTTCGAAACATGTATCCTTACCACTAAGCGAACCTAAGAAGAAAGTAATAGAAGTAGAACACGTTAAAGAGTACACGCAATGTTAGTTCTCTTTTTACTATTATTTATTTTGCAGTAAAATTGTCTAGAAGAAATAACAAAAACAAGTGATTTATTTTGGTCGGATTAACAGACAACAAATGAATACGAAAAAAAAAGAGAACTAAGCTTTGCGTATCTTCTATTTCTAGATGCTTTTGCAATATTCAATTTCCATAATTGATTTCATTACTACATTCAATGAGTTATATGACGCATACGTTTCCATTGACATGATAATAAACACTTGTCGTTTTTAACATAATAAAATTTTGAATTCTTTTTCCCTTCTTTCTACAATAGTACTTAATAGGTCCTCGAATATCATCGGAGAATTATTCTTTTAATTAATTCTATGAACTAAATGTACTGTTTTAAGAATCAAACGAATTTACACGGACAATAAAATTCGATTTGCACATTTTTGATTTAACGATTTGAACACTGAAATAGGCATGTTGTGGATCTGCTGGTACGCATGTTGTGTAGACGTTGCTTCTTACAGTTCGTTTACTATTACTTTTTGATGCAAATGATTTTGGTTTTCCATCGGTTCTCGACGTATGTACAATAGACTAAAATTTAAAAAAAAAATTTCTTTTTTTCTCTCTTCTAAACGAATAGTTATTGATAAACTTACTTGTCCTTCTATATCATTTATCTCGATTTCAAAAAACGTATTTTTAGCCACTTTGTTTGATGTGTGTATTTTATAATATTGAGTTATATTTCCTGTTACTTCAACTTGAGTTCTTACATTAGGTTCGATAGAAGCTGGATAATCACATATTTGTATTGCAATAGCATTCGCTGCACAAATCAAATCACTGTAAGAAGCAATGCTCAAAACATTGCCGGTAATACCAGCAATGGCAGTTAATTCTTGTTCACCTTGTTGACCAATGTTTCCTATACCTGTAGCAAAAGCACTGCCTTCAATTAGTGTATCACGTAGTGCTTGAGTAGCAGGCATTCCTGCTGGACCTGTATTACTATGACCATCAGTGAATATAACAAAAACACGTGGAACTCTTTCACTTAAAGCTCAACAATTTATTTCGCCATATTTCTTAGCCAAAATTAAAGCTTTTCCAGTAGCTTTTCCTACACAAATTCGTTAAAGTGCAGCAATATTGTTGACTAGGACTGTTTTTTTTGAAATTCAAATACTCTACTTTGAGCATCAACAAGTGATACATTTAATGCAAAATTTATAAGAGCTACACCAGCTTTTTTAAAACACCAACGTTAAGCCAATTGACACTATTGTGTAATGCTTGTTTGGCTTTTTCAAAGTTCTCAGGATGACGAATACTTCCAGGTGAATTAATTAGCAGAGTTAGATCAATAATAAATTCACTCTTGTCTTCACCATTAACATAACTAAAACATGTTACTAAGCAGAGAATCACTATATTTATTGATAGTATCATCCTTTGTATTATTAATTTAGGTATCACTTAGAAAATAGTTTTTTTCTTCTTGAGCTTTTATCTCATAGAAAATTATATTAATATCGATTATTTTTCACAATTCAATGATATGTAACATCACATCTAATGAATCAATAGATACAAAATTGTTTGTTAATCCTTGGTATCAGTTGACAAATGAAATGATTTACGACAATGCATTACAAGTAGGCTTTATTATATTCTGGAAACAAAGAGGGAGTAACACGTGATAGATACTACAAAACGTACCGGAATAATATATTTTTATGGAAGAGATTATTTCTATACGATTTGGTATTTCTAAAATACATTCTTATTATAAGACGTATAAACAAGGACTGATTGGTGCTTTGTTTCCAATAGCCATACTTATCCGATGTGATCTTGATTAAGAATGCAAAATAATAACAATACATTTTTCTGAAGTTACCAATCCAGTGCGAAGTTCAGCATTTTAATGATCCTTCAGAAAACTACTTTATCATCAGGATATATGCATCAAAAGTTCATATTTCCTAACACGATAATTACGGAAATAGAGAACTCACATCCTAGTTACTCAACAGTCAAATGAAAACATCATGATTGCATTGATAATGCCCTATCTTCGATCTTGAATAAAAGGCCATATTGTCTTACAGGAAGTTATGCATGAAAAAATAAAGATAGCAACAAATTTTAGATTTTATTTTCAATTCACTAGAACGAATCAAAATGAAAACTGAACAATAAATCGAAAGTACTCATGAAAAACAATACTGTCTTTAAATATACTTCAAATAATGAATTTTACAATTACCACTGATTATTGTTTTTCTTTCCTGATTTCGATCAGCTGATCGATGGCGACATAGAATTTTTTTAGTATAAAGAACAGAGGAAACAATCTGGATTCCAGTAAGATTCAGCAATTATTCTGTTTGATTTTCAATAGAAACTACTATGAAAATTTGGATTATCTCTCACGGTATGCATACTTTCTTTTACGAAGTATTTTCTCTTACATCCTCTTTCAAGCAAATAAGTCATAATCAGGCTTATTATGTTGCTAGTTATTTCAACAACATTTTATAGCTTATGAATTTTACATCAAAATAGCTATGAAAATTGTTTCCTTGCTGAAATGAGTAAAAAAGGACGATGCTTAATAAGTTTTTCATGCTTTCCTAAAAGTATTCAATCAACTGAAACAAAAAATACGTATTATGAGAGGCACGCAATCGCTACATATTTTTCATTGCTGCGTATCTATCGTAATATGTCAGCTGTATAATCCTGCCCAAGATTCATGCGTCTAATTATATTTTCTTGCTTCCGGTTTGTTTTTTCTTTTTATTAATTAGCGTAAATAAAACGATAAATTATAACGGGAAAACAAAAAAAAATAAGCAGAACGAGACAACAAGAAGAAAAAAAACAATCAGATGCACTGCAAAATAAAAACCTAACTGTTTACAGTCAATCGGTTTATTTATATGTACAATGAAAGTAAAAATAAATTGAGCAAGAATGAAAACATATATATATATATCCATACATTAGTTTCCATTCTTCTAACTTTCATTCGAATCTAGATGAAAATTAGTATTCGTTGTTATCTCTAGTGTTCTGGGAGATATGGTTGCTGTTATTGGTGGTGGACGATTCAATGATATTCGTGATTGTGTATCTCGCTGAGTATTGTCACAAATACTTACTGACTGCGCACGACGCATGCCAACTTGTCGATCCTATGATTATAATTATTATGGTAAAAAAAAGTAAATGTAAAGAAAAAAGAAATTTCTTACTATTTGCTGTACTGTTAAACTCATTATTGATGGTTAGGAGCTTTTTGAATAACAGTGGCAGTAAGCTCAGTTCCGTCATCTCTTTCTAATTGGTACATTCTGAAGAATGGAAAAAGATATGAAATAAAATAATTTATTGTATACATTTTACTTTGTTGATATTTGTCTTTGATCGTTTGATTTTAGAGAAATTCTTGACGCAACACTTGCCGATCGTAAACGTACGCGAACATGTGGATCCATTTCGTCTTCTTCATCGCTTGGTATCATACCCGATAGTTCACATTGACGTTCCTGTAATTTAATAAGTAACTCACGAAATTCTCGTCTTAATTCTTCTAATTTTGTTGTTATTATTAAACGTTGAGATTGACATGATGGATCAGTCATATCAACATTTTCGAATTGACTTTTCAATGAGAGTAATTCCTGTTGTAATGTTGCCATTTTTGCTTGAATCTAAACAAGTGAGATAATCATAGCAAGGTTATTATTTTTTTAAATACAAAAATACTATCTATTTTTCTTACTTCTTCTATGGATAAATCATCAGGCATATCAGATATACTACTGATACTTTGCTTTTGTGGTTGTATTCTTGGTGGTCGAGTTATTCGACGAATTTCACCTGGAATTCGTCGATGAGCAAGAAGATCTTGGACAACAGTTAACTACACAGATGATATCAGATAAATACATCGAAAATGAAAGATTTTCTGTTTAATTTTCTTTTACTTGTTGAATAAAACATTCAGTAAAATAATTTGGATTAGGTACAATATTTGGATCCGCAATAACAGCAAGACGAATATCATCAGCATATGTTGTAATACAAAAATTAATATTAGCTGTACCAATACTTGGACTAAAACATATTAAATTTCGTACATCACGATTGCATACTGATATTGTTGCTAGTGCTGCACTATTCCCGACAGCGATTGATGTTAACCATAAACTAGCACTATTGTAAATACGAGATATTATTCTATTAGCTAAAAAATAACGAATGTCTCCTATTGAAATGCATATTTATTTTTATAATGTAAACATACCCAAGCAATATGGAAATAGAAGATAAGTGATATGTGTGAATAAATGCATAGTTGCATAATCTCGATTTTCTTTGAAGCGCTTAGCACTATCATTAAATGACCATAGGAGTGGAATGTTACCTTCAATATCCATAGGCAACTCGATGCATAGATGTGATAATTGATTTCCCATAACTATATTGGCCGTATTAGATCGAAGATCACAAGGCATTACGCAGTTCATATTTGGCGGATTTGATAAACTATGAAATGATAATAGAAGAAAGAAAAAAAATGAAAAGATAAAAGCTCAATGAAGTAAAAAAAAAACAACGGTATCTCTAAATAGGATTTCCTGCGAGTTAAACTATACAAAAAAAAGCAATTAGTTTTTATTTCGTTCAACTGAAAAATGTCGAGTTTTTTTCTTTTAAATGTCTATTCATTAGAAATAAACAAAATTTACCCATATTTTTCCATGTATAATTTCACAGTAGAAATAACTATTGTTGAAAGAAGTGTATTTAAACGTGTTCTCGTAACCAATTTCATTCGATTCACTTGTGTCAAACTAAACGGAGCTGACCACACAACAACTCTTCGTGGTTGTTGTTGTGATTGAGAATTCCTCGTTGATATATTATCATTTTTATTTAACGTTCGCTTAAAAAAATTTTCTTTCGATAGACGGGATAATAATTTACTGAATATAAGTTTATGTCCAAATAGATATGCTTTTATATAATCAAATATCATATTTTCACGATTTCTACCAGCAAAACGTGGTTTTATATCTAATTGTGTTGTACGATTATCAACAGCATGTTTTAATAAAATACGTAATAAGGATATTCCATCAGATAAAACAGGGTGATATAAAAAAATGAGTATACTATCATTTGGACGTAGTGTAAGACGATTTTTATAATATAATCGCCAGAGAGGACGATTAAGTGGTAATTCTGTTGATAATAATGTTGATAGATATGTTTGAATTTCTTCATCCGATTGAATATTATGTGGTATTTCATGTACATGTTCATCAATAGAAAATTGTGAATAATCACTCCACATTCTACCAGAAAAACGGGAAATAACTAATTGAGAAAATCGTGGAAATAATTTTCGTCCCATATTTGAACCACGTCGAATACTCGCTGTTATAAGACGATGAACTAATAGTTTTTTTAATGAATTTTCATTTACTGTTCCTAGATAGAGGGTAATTTGTTTTTATAAATCAAATTTTCTTTCTCTTTTTCTTTTGCAATTTACCTTCAAGAAAAAAAATAGCTGCTCCTATTGGTGATATAGTTTGAGAGTTTAGTTTATTTGTTTCATCATCGGTTTTAGTTTGATTTGTTGATGCATTACTATTATAAAACCAGAATAGATCACTTGAAGATAGATAATTACAAGCACATGGCGTTACAGTACATTGATGTCGACAGATTAATCGTGCACTTGTTCGTACGAGCCAACATATTGGTAATAGAAGTGCTAATAATATGATGCATGGAAACGAAATAAAGATTGCGAATATAATAGTTGACATAGCTTGTAAAATGACAATAACTGATGAACGATCAGCAGGATGTATAATACGTTTCATAGGTCTATTTTGTTGGTAATAAATTGCTGTTGTTAGTTGTTCATCGGTTGTTGCTGATTGAGTATAACCTGTTTTAGTACGATGTTGTGTTGCTGTTTGTTGTGAACGTGGCATATCAATTGGTTCGACACGTTGTGGTGGAAAAAAACTTGTTGTTGTTACTAATTGTGGTTGCGATGTTGACGAAGGTATAGAAGCAGTAGATAATTGTTTTTTTTCGATATCGTATGTATGATGATTAGCATCCAGCGGGGTAGTAACTAAGTCAGACACGACGGATTGAGCCCATCGAGTGTCCGGTTGCATTATTTCCTAGATTGAAAAACATTCTAGCTTTCTACTCGGTTTAGTCAAATAAAGAAATGATTATATATACGCCGTGGAAATAACTTTGTTGACGTCTTTTGTTCCTGGGAAGAAAACGGGAGCGTACACTATTTTATTACTTTTTTTTTTCATAAAAACATGCCTTTCACTATTTAAACATATCACGATAGGTTTTTCTTCGTTTTTGTTTTTAGTTAACTACTCGGCTGCATGTTCTTCGACTAATCTCCATTTACAAATAATGATAATCAACATGGACGAGAGAGGAAAAAAATTGTCATAGATAAAAAAAAAAGACTGATGAATATAAAGAAGAGAAAAACAACCTCGATTTACCATTTGATATAGACGTTCAGTCATCTACATAATGCTTGAAAAATTCCTATTTCAAAGAACAAAAAAAAAAGAGATATCAATAACATCGTTGCGAGGAGATTCCTCAAGCTAACAGAAAAAACACTCAAATCTCAACGAGGTTTCATTTTTTTAAATTAATTATTGAAACGTAAAATTCTCTTCATCTTCTTTTCTTTTTCTGAGTCATAATAACAGAAATTACATATTTTATTTACTCACCTTGAAGAAATTTAAGGGTGCCGTTCAACGATATACAACAGCGACCATAATAAATTGGCTTGATGGAAGACAAACTGATAGACATGTTTCCTGTTTTTGACAGCTCAACATCGTCGTTGTGTCCCCATTCTTATCAGCACAAATCTAGAACATAGTGAGCACGTATTTCAGATCATCATTATTGTTCGTTATTCTCTTTATATATATATATATGTATGTTCTATGGTACTAATATTCACAAATGAGCTAGAACAGTTCAACCAGACGTTAGTTCCAGAAGATTAGATAGCAAAAGCGGACGGTGATAGATTAATTCTTGTAGTACTCCTTACTGAGTATTTCGGCTGATCAATAGTCATTATGAGTAATGGAGAGTGAAATACAGAAGAAAACAACGGGAACACATATGTAATTGTCAAGAATTAGTGATAGAAAGAAACAGAAAAGGGGAAAAAGTTGCTAACTGCAATAATAGAAGTTTGATTCGATCAAGGCCATTCTAGCGCATCGAATAGTACGAGAAAATTCGTAGATCATTTGCAATGGTATGTAGAAACATAGACAGAAACTATCTTATAAAGAGTAAGATGGATAGAGTTGTCGTCGTCAAATAGTACAAAATGAGGGAATATATATATATATAGTAATTGAACAAGAAAAGCACAATTTTGAATTACTCATGAATGAGCAATATATGAGTTAGAGGCGTATGATAGTCAGTCTGCTAATGCTTGATTCTTTCTGGCACACAATTTATCAATTCTATCAACAATGAAGGAACTTTTGCTCTATTTGCTCTTTATAATACGTGAGCTCTAAAAGCTTTTGTGACAATTGACTAGCAATATATCATTGTATACAATATAGCGATTGTATGTATGTGTGTCTGATTCTAATTATTTTATGCGTCTAATTTTTCTAGCTTTATTGAGTAAATTTAATTTGTTCGAAATTATTTGTCTCTTTTGTTTCTTCGTATTGCTTTTCTTACCACGAATAATGTCAGCGGTGTAAAAAATATATATATATGTATGATAGGATAAAACAATGGCTAAGAACAATAAACAATATCTATGCGTTTTTCCATGTATATTTCTGTTTTATTCTTTCTCTTTATCTGTATATGTATCTCTATTGAATCAGAACAAAGAAAAGACAACTTAGACGTCTTCTTAATGTTTGGTCTGTCTAGTGAAGATTGTTCTATACAATTAAGCTGTCAATACTCGAATCCATCATCAATGGCATCGCCAGATACTCATCTACTGAATTTTTTCCTCCCTTGTCTTACGTCTTTACCACACACTCACTGGCTCGTTGCTCATCAACAACGACGGTTAATAGCCAGTTGATGCTGCCGCCGGTGAGTTTTCAGTATCTCGCTTTTCACCCTCAGTTTTAGTTAGACACATGTCTACACATAAAAATAAGAAAGAAGAACACGATGCTTGTCTTTCATTCTTTTTGCTTCTTTCCAAAGTGCGTTCTCTGAACAGCACATTATAGAACGATCATGTCATTCCCTGTGCCAAAGAAACATCGCTGACTATAATAAAAACAGAAAAAAAAATAAAAAAAAATAAAAATAACCACGAGTCTGAAAAAAGGAAAGAAAAGAAGAAGAAGAAGAAGAAGAAGTAGCAAAGACGTCACTTCTGTTGTTGTCGCTCTCATGCATTTGACAGCTACTTTAGCCACTCAATGATATTGATGACAAGAACAAAAATTGACAACGACTCATCAAAATCTTCATGTTCTTTTTCCTTGGATTAAACTATTTAACAATTTGCATCAGTTTTTTATTGTTCGATTTTAGGTGAAATATGTGTACATATATTTGTGCATAAATCATTTAATTGAAGTGTACAGAGAAAATATTGAAACGCAATATTATCGAAATTTTCATACAAAACTATAAAAAACAACAATAGATTTTATCCCTACGTAGTCTTTGATGTTAAAATAAGGAGTACTGTTTTCTATGTTCATTATCATTATCCAATGGCAACATAAGTATTACGAGTCCAAGTCTGACCAGTTGAACAAATACAATTGGAACCAGACCATGTTGTTGGTGTTGGACTAGAAAAGCAAAAGCTACAACTAATAAATGTGAAAAATATGAAAAATGACAAGGAAATGCTGATAGCATGACCTTTACGGGAATAATATATGAAGCATGATCTAGTAACTATTGCTAACAACAGGGAACTATTTTAATACTATCTATTTTGGGATGCATTTTTTCGTCAATGTTTGAATTTTTTCTTTTAAAATTAAACGAGGAAATAATTCATGTAATAGCGCGGGAGTTTTTGTTTTTTTTATAAGATCTCAAGTAGTTTACCGACAAGATTTATCACGATCTACAACAGAGGGAACATGGGCGTTTCTAAAGATAGCGGTGACGTCTTTTATGTGTTGTTACAACGATATCTATAATGAACTATTGTTAAGCTTGCCTGTCACGTCCTTGATCATCCATCCATAAATAGTGTATTTGTCATATCTATGCTGAGACGCTCCTCAGAAGAGTGCCACATCAAAGGGGAGGAAATCAAAAGGATGTGCTCAAAATTCGAACTATATATATATCAGTGCTGCTTTTAGTTTACATTGAAAAACCAAAATACAAACCATAAGCAAAGACCGGAAAAACAGACAAGTAGTGTGTTGCAATCATATGCATAAGTATCAAGACACGTTCCATTAATACTTTTTCGCTGAACTATATTAAATGAAGAAAATAATAGTTATTTTATACAAATATAGATATATATGAACATAAATACATACTACATTCTAAACCATCATAAAACCAATTTGGCCTACAATCACCACCCCATGTTATATTATTACATGTTTGCCAGCCGAGCTCTTTTGATACTAATATAGCGAACAAAAATCTTTCAGTAATAAGAAAAGCAATACAATTTCCTACCACAAGTAGTTCGATTCCAATAATTAATTGTTTCACATTCACATTGATTCCTAATCAGTATAAAAATGTTCACTTATGAATGAGATCTACTTTAAAAATACGTACGAAGCGCAATATAAATTCGACGTATTTAAACAGTTGCATGCTTCTGTACAAGAACCTTTGAATGAATTTTGCGTGACACAATATGATCCATTATAAATTTGCGTTATTTCATTACATGTACATATACGAACTACATAAAATTCGGAAGACAGTTTATGACTGGTGGACTACATCTATCACCATGCAAAGGATCAGAAACTAAAAGAAAAAGTTTATATTAAAGAGTAAAACAGAACAAAAACGATGAAATACAGACCACATCCTTGATTATCATAGTGTGTTAAATTGGCGCAAATGCAGCTACTACCATTGTAGTATGAATTCTGTGTTCCACCTAAAACATAATTACATACATATATAAAAATTTACACAACGATGTAGCTCTATAAAAAACAAGAAGTTTCTCAAACTTACATTGTCATAGATCAGCAGGACAATATAATCCACGACTACTGTCACATTCGCTATTTAAAACTTTACAACTTTCATTACACAATTTTAGTGATTTATTTGGTACTATTGTACGAAAAAAAATTCATTTATGACCACAGTAAACCTATGGAAAAAGTTTACTTCGTGGATATGATACAAAGTAGCCGATTGCGCATGATGCACCCAGTATTGTAACAACTAAGACAGTAATTAATAATGGAGAGGTCACCTTTGATACAATACAATATCCACAAGCAACTAACCAATAAAAAAACAATCAATTTTTTAATATTGTTAAACTATAAGAATCAATACCAGCTTCTGAATTTTCAACGTCTTTAATTAATTCCTCATTTTCAATGTGAAGCTCAAAACGAATTCATATCATGATAATAAATAATGTTTTCTTTTTATATTTGATCTTACTTGAAAAACTTCCAGATCGTTATCTGTCGACATAGCGTTTACTGCCAACTCATCCATGCTTTTGTATTATATGAAAACAATTGCTTCATATTTTATAAGAAACTCGAGTTTACAGAGGAGAAAACAGTGATGTTAAACATAAATGGAATTAGGTGACACTATCTGAGAATGCAGTAATTTCTTAGTTTTCTCTTTGCTTTGTTTGAGTATTCATCGCCAATAAAAAAAGCAAAAACAATCTGTTGTGAAGTATGGCATCAAGCCGTGCTTTCATTAATTTTTCGAAATGTGCCCTTAATTCATTTCGTTGTGCTGAACCAGAACAACTCTAATGCATAACCTAAATTGTATCGATTGCTCGGACATATTTCTATTGAATGACAATCTTTTCTTGTACGAGTTCTATTAACAAATCCTAGTGGTTTGATAAATATTGTAACTGTCAGAATTGAATTCCGACGCTCAATCGAATTTTCGGATACATTCTTAAAATCTATTTGATAATAGTTTCACTTTACCTATTTCATCAATAAAACAAATGCATGGTGTTTAGGGGTGAACCGTTGATTTTAATTTGAGTTAATTAAGAGAGTTAACTAAGTGTTTTTACTTAACACTTAATATTAAATTAACGCAAAGTGCCACCCCTAATGGTGTTTGAATATTTTAATTAAATTCAAATAAAGAGGGTGTAATGCGTTCAAATGCATTAATCAACACATTGTATTCTCCGCGCGTGATAAGGATGATATTGTGCTGTTGGCTATTCACTGGAATTAAAATAATTATTAACGAACAAGAAAATCAAAGAAACTGTAAAACACTGGTGGACTGTCTATCCCAGCTAAAAATAGATTCCTGCGAGTTTTGGAAGAAAACTTGTGCGCTTTTCAAATAATTCTTTTTAAATGATTACTCATATTTCTTTTTCTCAACTTTTTATTGAAAACAAAGTATTTCCCGGAAAATAACAATATGAATATCAAGTGGTGTGTTTTTCTAGAGATATTCTTTTTTTCTTCTGCAGATTCTATTACTGTAATCACCTGTAGTAACTCATTGTTTTACGGGATTCCGATATGTTGACATTTTTCTAGTAAAAGTCCACAGAACTATTACGTATGCTATTCAATACCCATGTTTCATTACAATGAAACAGCGGCGTAACTGCGATCGCACTGCGACCCGTAATTGCGGAAAATTACGACATAGTTACGCGTAACTACGATGAAAAAATCGCAGTTACGCGTAGTTATGGTGAAAAGGTCACAGTTACGCGTAGCTGAGCCGCATTGTTTTGCCCGAGTGTGATCATTTTTGCGGCAGAAATACACCGCGATTGCTACATGAGATGATACAGATTAGGTTTTATTTTCATTTCTTATTTTTTTTATGAGTTAAAAGAAAAATTTTTAAGCACAGAAAATAAAACACTTAAAACTATAAAATTAAAACTTTTATAAAAAATTAAAAGCAGAAGTTTGAGCAATAAAACAATTACTAAAAAATTAAAAGTTAAAAGTTAAAAAGTATTTTAAAATATAAAATACTCAAGGAAAATAATAAATAGGTATCTGTAAAAATCAAAAAATTAACATTTGAAAAATTATTTACAATTTAATAAACAAAAGAAAAAACTTAGATTAGAAAATTTTTTAAAATAAAAAACCTAAAAAAGAGCTCTATAAATTCTTTTAAAAATTTTAAAAATTAAAAAGAAAATCTAGAAAATTTTTAAAATTGAAAAATAAAAAAAAATATTAATAATAAAATGGGAAAAATATTTAAATATTTTTCGGAACATGTGTTCTACTGTTTATAGTAGAATGTGTTTATGAACCGAACTTTCGATGAACAGTGCTTTTTATAGTAACTTTCTATGACTAATTTTTAGTGCTCGAGAGTGGTCAATTACAAATAAGAAGGAATTATTTATAATTGGTCAGTTACAGTTACAACGAATCGTATGATGCAATCACTTGAACGCAGTTACGCTGATCTGGGTCGCATTAGGCGTAGTATTTAAGAAAAGTCTTCACTACGATCAATGCACCGTATTTACGCGTAACTGCGACGCAGTTGGTAAAAAAGAGGCGACATGGGTTATGTCTTATAGTTGATTATCACTAAAATCATATAGAATATGAAGGAGAGAAAGCAGTAGGACAGAAACTCGAGATTTCACTTAACCAACGGATTCCTTACTCAAACTAAAATTTATCCTTTTTCATATACGCCCACTTCGTAATCCCTAATTCGATGCTGCTGCTAAGAGTTAATTCGACAAAGCATAGAAAACTAACACTAAGCTTCGTATGATACTGTTGGAAATGTTTATCACAATTAATATCATGTCTTCTTACTGTTATTGAAATATACTTTGATAGATAGAGAGTAAGAGTTGATTGATGACCCATGTCTTCGAAATCGCTAAAATATTGCCAATTAATCGCGATTTATCGAAACAATAGTCGTGCGCTGAATCGGCGATTTTCCCAATAATTTTGGCGACTCCTGTGATAAATCGTGATTTTTCGATCGAGTATTACGCATTATTCTCGCAATTTTGGGCATGATTTGAGTCATTTAAACTCAATTTTATAAATACATTTTATAATTTTTATTGCTGACTCTAATTGAATCATTCTTTTTATTGTAAGACTAAAACATGTACATGATTCCATTCTAAATAATTATTACCAAAAATAAGAAAACTCATACAATACGTAAACATTTAATACAAAAGCAGAGTATCAAAAAATAGCGTTCATATATACGGATACGTATTCTGAATAAATTGTTTTCGCGATCATTGATTAAAAGGTCATGCCGGTATATGAAGCTTACATCTAAAGCACACCGAGGAAATCTAAATCTAAAAATAATAATAATTGTGATATTATGGTACAAGATGTAAATATAAATAGAATAAATTCAATATCTTTTAGTTTGGCTTTGGTCAAGGATAGAGATTTTAATCTGAAACTAGATTCAAGAAAAAAATTTAATCTAAAAATTATTCGACAGAGAAATATATCTAAAATAGATTATACGTGATGGAAACATGTTACAAATTTGAAATAAAGAAATGAATGTGAACTTCAATTCGATTTCATTGTGATTCGAAATAATCCAATCCCGTGAAGATCACTCTAGTGAAACCCTGAATAAAAATATCCGGTTTTCAGCTTTGAGTTTCAACGAATACATTGAAAAATCTGATGTATAAGGATATTTTATTCACGATTTGATAGATTTCAAACTTTTCGTAATTAATTGGTAATTTTAATTTTTCTTACCAAGATCTGTGATTAATCCCCGGTTTTTGAAAACATCGGTTCTCTTACCATGAGCGTAATAAAATTCTATATAATCATGAATTTCTTCACTATATATGATTAATTGCGATTTTACGCCGATTATTTTGAAAATCGGCAAAATCACCACGATTTTCACGACATGGGATGGATTTAATTATAAAAAAAGAAACTTGTTGAAACATAGAACATTCTAAATTTCAGACGTATTAGAAGGTCACCCTAATTAGAAAACAAGTAATGATATACCGAGACACTTCATAAGAGCATGATCTTTTATTCTGGGGGTG